>AYEL01059724.1:0-56140 GCA_000484575.1 Olivierus martensii | reverse complement strand
TAATCGCCAAATGAGACAGTACACATCAAGTTTCTGAACAATACTTACCAATATTTATTGTTAATTACACAAGAGGTTCAATATGATCACCATTCAAATGTTCCAAGATGCGCACGACATCTTCGACGGCGGCGCGCGACATATCGGCGTGATATACGTCCACCATATTTTGTTACATTTCGTCCAATACATGACGCACTAGAGAACTCTGAACATCTCACGTTATTTTATGGCTAGCCGGTACTTTATCGAACACGAAAAAAGCGATAAGCATTAAGGCGCGCTATAACGCGACTTATTATTCATAGACGCGTCGCATTAGGATCAGATGCGAAAACGCGAGGAAGTGAAAATAGTTATAATTTCATTTCAAATTATCCAAAAGAAGAAACATTCTTGTTTTAAATTTAAGAATAATCTGTACTTCATAATTTAAACACTTTTTCTCTGATAATGCGATTAATGGATAAATATGGCAATCCTAAACAGTGCGTTTAACATTACATTAATTTAAATACTCCAATAATTGCATCCGTCACGGTAAATTGCTTCACGCGAGCGAGAGAAGAAAAAGAATCACGACAAAATAGGAGTGCGAGTGTTATACCACTTTACATTTCCGGATTGCATTAAGGTATATTAACAGCTATACAATTAGGCAGTAATGCGGCGCAAATGCTGGAATTTTAACAAATTAAGACATTCACGCATCGTTAAAACACCAAAAAATAATTAAGTATGTCAGATTCGATATCGGATTTAAGGTGATGTCGTCTTACATATCCATTAAGGTTAACTGTTTGTAGTATTAGCGATTAAAATACTAAATAAAATTTTTCAGCTGATAAATTTACATTTAGGTCGCGTCCCACCTGCAAGCGACGCGGCGCTGTACGATGCGATACTACGAACGACAGAAAACAAACCAATAGGCATAAACGCGGCGCGTCGCATGTGTGTATCGTAGCTAAGCGCAGCATCACCTATTGTCGCTCTCTGTATCTAAAATACAAACACCTGTTTGTTTTCTGAAGCGACAATGACCGATTATCATGGCTATTGAATATGATTCAGAGGTACTAATAAGCGAAATTAAAAAAAAAAACTGTATTATGGAACACGAGAGATAAAAATTACCATAATCAGAGTTTAGTGGATAAATAATGAAACGAGTTTTTGTTATAGATGCTATAGAAGTGCTTCTCATGGGAATGACTATCACTGGTATGCACAGCGAAGAATCGTATTTGTAGTATCGCATCGTATAGCGCGCGCGTCGCTTGCAGTGGGACTCAGAATTAACAAAAATCTAGAAAAATATTCTCATTACCTTGATCCAGAAAAATAATCTGCTGTGTGCACCGCAATATTTTACTGGATTGAGATATCGAGAATTGGGCAGCACAGAGTGGAATCTCAATATAATTGGCATAATTTTTGTATAAATATTATTTTTCTGATAAATTAATAGATATATCGTGATACGTCACTTATTTGCCACTGTTTTTACAAAAATTACCAGAATATTTTATAAAATATCGGACATATAAAAAGTATTTTAATGATATCGTATGTAGGCTTATATTTTTATGCACAATTATTTTCCTTATACACAGTAGATTAGACTAAAGTCGACAAACTATAGCAAGCGTATCCAAATTGGTACGTGAGAGGAATTTGTCTATAACATACTAAGAATAACGATGAGCCGTCTTTAGCAATTACGATATTCATTCCGAAAAGTTCAACCATTGCTCTGCATTAGATTCTTAAATATGGGAATATCCCAACTCATTTATTTAAATAATTCAGGAAATCAGACGGTGATATACTAGAGAGAAGATAAAGAGAATGATGTCAAGTACAGGCCTATATATATATATACACTCAAGTATAAAATACAATACTATTTATGCGTGAATTTCTTACCGCTCCCTATACAAATTCGCTATTATAAATTGTTTAATATGAAGTACACACTTCTATTGTTTATCAACGTCACTCCTCTTAACAATAGAGTCTCTTCATATATTTTACGTTCCAGGAAACTCCCGATGCATGACACTTATATAATAACTTTTCAATTGGAAAATGATTTTCTGGATACTCGGAGCTTTGAAATTTTGGTATTTATAGATGTTAAAATATGTAGGCCCTATTCTGTGTTGGTTTTTCGCACGTGCTGTTTTCTGAAATCACTTCCGGTTTATTCTCTGATAATGCGATTAATTGATAAATAATAAAAATAACTAAAGTTGCAGGGCGATTTTTTTAGTATTTTTACTTATAAAGAAAAAATTGAGCCTTATAAACCGAGAAATGCGGTTTATAATATTAAGTCATGGATATGCATAATGGGTCATTGCACTTACACGCTAAATATTATAATATTTGCTAGATAAAATAAATATTCTGATTTCTCTTGATGAGAAATAGATTTCTGTTGACATAATCTTTAGCGAATGACAATCTCTATTTTGATAAGATTGTTACACATATCTCAGAAGTGCGTGTTACAGTAGATAATTAACATCGTACTAAAAAGAAAGGGAGGGAGGAAAGACGTAGAGTGAAAGAAGGGGGATCCGGAGCGAAGGATGCTATTTTTATGACATAGGATAGAGCCACACGCAATATACCGCTAACGTTCTCTTGCGAAGAATGTATTCTATCCATCCAACAATTCTAAAGAATAAAACAGATGTATCTTTTCTCTTATAATTTGACGTAATGAGAAGTGATATCTATGAATGGTTTTACAGCTTTGTTGGAAATCACTCGAGATCCATAGTATTGAAATTTTGAAGGGAACATAAACATAGATAAGAGATAAACATAAGATCGAAAGGGGAACATAAACATTTAAAAAATTTCCTAGTGGATCAGGGTCAAAGGTTAAAGGTTTACGAGATATAGAGGTGGCATAGGTAGCTGAGCACGGGAACAGGACGCGTCGCGTCGCAGACTTCTGCGAGGCCAGGCACAACGTCAAATCGCATGCACCATTTGCAACCAACGGAACTTTGCGGCTCTATATCTCGTAAACCTTCGATCTTTGATCCCTGGACCATTAGAGATTTTTGGGTGTTTCGCCCCCCCTTTCGATCTGTACCACTTTGCCGTGGTTCGGTAGGACGACAATTGTACCGATTAAACGTGGAAAACAATCAACTTAACGGACAGAAAAATATTGTTCGTGATGTTATTTTTGATCTAATATTACTTCTTTCAGATTTAATGATTTTTTGAAATTCTAAAATTTTAATTAAGCGATTTTATTATATATTTGGTCATTCCTTTCTATTTTAAATTATAATTTGCTTTCTTAATTTAATTTTATTTCCCCTTTGATATTTGATATGATTAGTTTAACTATATTTCAACGCAAGAATTTTTTAAATGCGTTGGATCATGGTCATTAGATCTACTGGTCGTAGCACTCTCCTATCTCTCAATGCTAACAACTTCATTGATGACAAAAGTTACCTATAGATGGCGTGCGGTAGCTGATTAGGCCAAGTCGCCCATGATTTTATATTAGATCACACAAAAAGTATCTTAAAACAAAAATTAAAATTACTTTTTATTTTACATTTTCAATACTATATACATTAAATAGAAAATACAAAATATTTATTGTAATTTTGCAATTTTTACATGCTTCTTTTTCTGTATTTTGGATATTCGGCCACTGTTTAATGACCTTGTAAAAAAATGCAATCTGCAACTTATGTAAAAATGTATAATTCTTGACGTTAAATTCACTCTATGTTCTAAAAGTGAGCAACCAACTTGATGTTTTATTAAGTCCTCATTACTTAAAATTATATTTATTATCTGAAAGTAGATAGTCTCTTTTGCATCTTTTATTTCTTCTCTAATGTGTAGTTCCAGAAAGTTTAATAAGTTGAATAACTGCAAAGTTGGATAAAGTAATCCACCATTTGATTTTATATCGGTAAGTAAACTGCAGGGAAGAAGAAGCGATTTATTTAATAATAATGAGTTAGTGCAGTTTTCACAATTAATCCTGGAGTTATTGATGTTCTGGAAGGGTGAGGTGATGATAGTGTTGTAGCTGCAGATAGGCTTCCATTTCTGACCCAGCATCAAACTCACCTGTAATATAAATATCGCATTTACTTAAAATGTATATTATTTTGAATACGAGTAATAAACCGAATCTTGTCGACTACTTACTGCTTTTATCAGTATGCATTTCTCTCTTCTTGGAACATCTTTCGCTGATACAATTCTTTCGTGTTGAAGGAGAGGACCTTTGTTTTGGAAGATTTTTTGACAAATAGCTTGGACAATTTGAAAAAGTCATAGGTTTGGCATCAGCAGATAATCTCCAGTTACCCATGTTGATTTTAACATTTACTCCATTAATAACATGCTTATAAGATTTCTGAATATAACGGTTATCAAAATGTAAGTCACAGATATTACTTGAATATGTTAATGGTCGATCTTTTCGTGGTATGAGTCTTGCCCATTCTTCTAATTGTGTAAAATTTCCTTTTTTAACTCTAAAAAAATGTCGTTTCTCCTTATCCGTATTTGATCGATAACCAGATTTACAACCTGGTACATAGCATGTTGTAGGCATTATTATAAATGAAATAAACCAAAACAAGAACACACGTTTTGCTTTAAGCAAAAAAACGAGATCCAAATTTTAATTTTTTAAGATTTTATAGCAGCTATTCAACTACCGTACGAAATGCCGGCCTTACGTGGAACAGAAAACCCTCTTGCGGAGAAAATCGGCGTCAATGAAGAAATCTGAAGAGTGCTACGACTAGTAGATCTAATGACTATGGTTGGATGCATGGTCTGATGCGGGTAGAAATTCCCAAATATGTGAAACTGTGTACAGAAGAATGGCTGCCGGAGACTGGATTCGTTACTTCTGCCTTCAAATTGCGACGCAAAGTCATCGAACACCATTATAAAGAAGTGATTGAGTCTATGATAGGATTCGTCCATGATTATAAGTTTCGCCTGAAGTAAAATGCACATTGGTAAAATAATTAGTGAAAGAAATTCATTACTATCACAACTATTATGAATAAAATGAGAAGTTATTCTGTAATTTCGCGTCCGCCGTCTAGCCAATGTTACGGACGGTTTCGTTTTTCTAACATAGAGGGAGCCATCCAATAAAATCGTTGGATATGATTAGAATATTCAGCGATACATCTCATCGCTGCGATATATTTTGAACGTCTCGTTGTAAAAATAACGCCAAAAATTTTGACAGAAAGCGCCATCTGGTGAGTTGTTAGGGAATTAATCAGAATAATTTTATTAATAGATTGTAAACCATAAATCATACTACCAAAAAACTCGCAATTTATTATCAAAATATATTTATTAAAAGACGTTCAAAATATATCGCAGCGATGAGATGTATCGCTGAATATTCTAATCATATCCAACCAACGATTTTATTGGATTGCTCCCTCTATGTTAGAAAAACGAAACCGTCCGTAACATTGGCTAGACGGCGGACGCGAACGTAATTTCGAAAATTTAGCAAATTGACTTTGTTTTGGTGGCCAGATGTATCCCATTTTTGTTAATAAGTGTGGTGACCAGCTAAAAACGAAACCGTCCGTAACATTGGCTAGACGGCGGACGCGAACGTAATTTCGAAAATATAGCAAATTGACTTTGTTTTGGTGGCCAGGTATCCCATTTATGTTAATAAGTGTGGTGACCAGTTTCTAATAATTAATAAAAAGAGTATATTATCTCAGTATCGAGTATTATACCACGTGAGACCCGCACTTCGGCTACTACGCTTTTTCTGGAAATGGCCATTAGAGGGAGCCATGCGGTATATTTTAAAATTGTTGCATTTAATATTTATTAAAATTCATCTTTGTTTCCATTAAAACAGTAGTAATTGTGGGATCTCATCAGTTACAGAATAACTTCTCATTTTATTCATAATTTATGTAGTTGTGATAGTAATGAATTTCTTTCACTAATTATTTTACCAATGTGCATTTTACTTCAGGCGAAACTTATAATCATGGACGAATCCTATCATAGACTCAATCACTTCTTTATAATGGTGTTCGATGACTTTGCGTCGCAATTTGAAGGCAGAAGTAACGAATCCAGTCTCCGGCAGCCATTCTTCTGTACACAGTTTCACATATTTGGGAATTTCTACCCGCATCAGACCACCTTAAAAGAAAATACGAGATTATATTTTGTTATAAGTAGTGGAAAACAGTAAAAAACTCACAACGCTTTGCATGTTTCTGTATAATTTTGGTGACTTCATCGTTCACTTGCGGATGAACGCAAAGTAGACGGAACTCCAGTGATTCTTCGTTTAACTTCTTGGCTAAACGAGCCAAGAATGGTCGATGGGGAACTACTAGAGCTATTACATAATCGAGAAATCCATAGCCAAAAACACAGACGTTGTCAATTAGAGGGCAGGTCTTGAGTTGACTTTCTATTTTACCCAACGAAACGTATTCCCCAAACTGCAGTTTCACCAAATCCTTTTTTCTATCTGAAAATAAAGATATATTTAATGTTATAGATGCTTTAAACAAGGGGTTCTTAACCAGGGGTATGGGATTCGATTTCTAAAGTACGGAAAATTCAACCTGTTGACATCCTTACTGGCAACTAATGTAAGGAATGGTGATGATTATTTCGACTGTCAAGTGAAAAGATATGGGACCATTGGACAATCCATTTAGAGGGGTATGGGATTCGATTTCTAAAGTACGGAAAATTCAACCTGTTGACATCCTTACTGGTAAGGAATGGTGATGATTATTTCGACTGTCAAGTGAAAAGATATAGGACCATTGGACAATCCATTTGGGGTCTGGAGTCATCAAAAGGTTAAGAACCCCTGCTTTAAACAAACTGCTGTTTCTTACCTATAATTTTGATACATCCGTCGGGATGAATTTCAGCGATATCTCCCGTATGAAACCATCTGATCCCATCTTTTTCAACGAAATATTGTCGTGTCAAATCCTCTAGTTGGAAATAGCCAGAAGCCACACAATCTCCGCCGATCAGCACTTCTCCTCGAGGATATGGCTTATCGGTGGCGTAATAATTACCTAAAAACGTTAAGTTACGATTACCTGAATGTCACTTGCCCGATTCCCATTTTCAAGAATCCTATTTATTGTAATCGCACTTGTCCAATTTCTAGATCAGCTGGATGGCTGCATGTTAAGGCTGTTACTATTTTAGAAGAACCGAATTCTATATCTCTATTTCCCTCGAGGATATGGCTTATCGGTGGCGTAATAATTACCTAAAAACGTTAAGTTACGATTACTTGAATGTCACTTACCCGATTCCCATTTTCAAGAATCCTATTTATCGTAATCGCACTTGTCCAATTTCTAGATCAGCTGGATGGCTGCATGGTAAGGCAGTTACTATTTTAGAAGAACCGAATTCTATATCTCTATTTCTTTTTTTTTCAGAAGAGGATCCGGACTTAGACCATTGAATTCAATCCTTCAATTTTATGATTGACCTAATCATGGGTATCGCCAGCCTGTGATGGAATCTAACAGTGTCTATTTCTTTTTTTTTCAGAAGAGGATCCGGACTTAGACCATTGAATTCAATCCTTCAACTTTATGATTGACCTAATCGTGGGTATCGCCAGCCTGTGATGGAATCTAAAAGGGCATCGCCGTCGGCCGGATGGCCGCTTGGTAAAGCTTTAGCTTTACCTCGCTGGAGGATCCGGGTCCCACACCTCCAGTTTTTTAGGCGGGATCCGGGCCAGGCATGTTGAACCCCATCCTTGAACCATCCGGTTGACCCCATCATAGGTGCTGACCAATCTGTGATGGACGCTATAACGGCCGCCGCCAGATACAGAATATCCCATGAGGATACGGCGGCGTAATATAACTAACCTAACCATGAGCATTGCCAAAGTATCCTTTTTGCAATTGGGTGGCTTATTCTAAGATTAACCTAACTCATTTCCAGTTGCCTGAATTTCACTTGCCAGATTTTATTTATCTATTTCCTTCTTATTCAAACCTTATTAAAGCTGTGGCTTACCACCTGGAAGATCTGGGTTCAAATTCAGGTTCCATACTTCGTTTTTCAAGTCGTTGAATTCCGTCCTTTACTTGAGACTGACCCCATCAGAGTCCACTCTGGAGGACCCGGGTTCGAATCTCGGGTCCCACCCCTTGAAAATATTTATCATGGGGTCCGGGCCCGGCCCGTCGATCCCCGTCCTCCACAATCCGGCTGACCCCTCCGCAGGGGTGGGCAGCCTGTGGAAGGGCTTGTTTCGCCCCGCCACTTAGTACTCTTACTGAGTGGAAAGTGGCGTCGTCTGTTGACAAAAAAAAAGACCCCATCAGAGTTGTGATTGGGTCGTGGAATACCCCGCCGTTTAGTACCCATTGGATAGAAACTGGTCTTAAATTATACAAAGAAAAAATAAACAAACAATATTTATAAAAAGAATTGGCTAAATTCGTAAAAAACAAAATTTAATTTCAAGAATGGCCACATTATCCACGGGAATTAATGAATTGAATTCTCGTGGGCAGAATCTGGCCCATAAAACTTTATTTATAAATATTTAAATACATTATTATGTATTTCTATAATTTTAATTTGTATATTTAAATATGCTAATTTTATTGTTAAATAAATGTGATTTATTGAACCATTGCCAATTGATTGATAACTAATTTAATTTGAATTTGTTGTTTAACAAAAATAATTTTAACTCCTAACAAATCCGTGTTCTTATACTTCTGGTGCAGATTCGATGATATCAAGTATGGTTCAGGGTGGAAGCATGTGCTTTCACCTTGCCGGGTTCAATTCCCGAGTCCTACACCTCCAGATATTTTTTTCAAGAGGGATCAAGGCCTGGCTGGTTGAACTTCATCCTCCATCTGACAGCTGACCCCACAGGCTGGCCGTATTAGAAGCAACGTAAAACTGCATAGTAAAAAGAGAGAGGATGGAAAGCACAGAAGCAGGTATTTTGGTAGAAACGTACATCTGTCAATACTAAAAATAAAATGCGGTATATACAGTAAGAGGTATATACCAATTTGCAATATAATGTACAATATTATGTTTGTCCATTTTAAAAAATGCTTAATTTTACTCTATTATTTAACGATGTTTCGCATTAATATCTTCTTGAAGATTTATGCCATATCTTTATAAAATTTCATTTTAAAAAATGCTTAATTTTACTCTATTATTTAACGATGTTTCGCATTAATATCTTCCTGAAGACTTATGCCATATCTTTATAAAATTTATTATTAATTAAGTAAATGCTATAATATTCGAACATTTAGTAGGTTTTTAGAATGATTTGAACAGGTTTAATTTATTCAGATCATTAACTAACCAATAAGTCATAATTACTAATTGAAATTATCTTGTATTAACTTACCTTCTTTCCAGTCAGCCAAACAGATAATGGTTGTGGATAAGGGAGGTCCTACTCTGCCTTGGCTACGATCATCAGCTGTCAAAAATAATCAAATCTAAGCTAAACAGTAAATTACCAAAAAAATAATTTATTTACGAACATATTAAGAATGGACCCAATAGTTTTCACCTGAAAGATCCAGGCGCCTTCCGCCTATAGAATCTGAGTTTTGTCGGCCAGATGGCCACAGTGGAAGTGTTTTGTGATTCCTTCTGGAAGATCCGGGTATATTCGAACATTTAGTAGGTTTTTAGAATGATTTGAACAGGTTTAATTTATTCAGATCGTTAACTAATTGAAATTACTAATTGAAATTATTATGTATTAATTTACCTTCTTTCCAGTCAGCCAAACAGATAATGGTTGTGGATAAGGGAGGTCCTACTCTGCCTTGGCTACGATCATCAGCTGTCAAAAATAATCAAATCTAAGCTAAACAGTAAATTACCAAAAAAATAATTTATTTATGAACATATTAAGAGTTCATAAATAAATTCCAATAGTTTTCACCTGAAAGATCCAGGCGCCTTCCGCCTACAGAATCTGAGTTTTGTCGGCCAGATGGCCACAGTGGAAGTGTTTTGTTTCCTTCTGGAAGATCCGGATTTAATTCTCGGGTCCCACAGCTCTAGATTTTTCAGAAGCATTGAACTTCATTTCTTGATTCATTGAACTTCATCCTCCAGTTGGCAGTTGATCCACCAAGAGTATGGGTGGCTTGTGGTGGAAATTGGAAGACTCCACCGTTTAGTACCCACATTGTGAGTCAGCCGAATTGGCCGAGTGGAAACGCTTCGGCTTTCCACTCTGGAGGATTCGAGTTCGAATCTCGGGTCCCACCCCTTGAAAATACTTTTCATGGGGGTCCGGGCCCGGCCCGTCGATCCCCATCCTCCCCAATCCGGCTGACCCCTCCGCAGGGGTGGGCAGCCTGTGGAAGGCTTGTTCCGCCTTGTCACTTAGTACTCTTACTGAGTGGAAAGTGGCGTCATCTGTTGACAAAAAGAAAGTATCCACATTGGAAAGCAGAGTAAAACTGCATAAAAAATATCTGGATTTTTGTACTTTCAGATTTTTTCAGAGAAGCTCGTTGAACTCAATTTAATTGCCAATTACATGATGAAAGTTGTCTCCTGATAGACATTGCAATTCCCGCTTCTTAATTTAACAGTCGCCTCGTCATTTTTTAATCTATTAATTACTAAATGACGAGGCAAGTACATGCCCTCCCAGACTTCCTATTCCTTCGCAGGGTCAATTGATAGAGAATAGAGACCAGTGAGCCAGGCTGGATTCCCCGAATAAATTTTCAAAGGAATCGAACCTAATCGTCTAGTTTTTTTCTGTAGTGGTTCTATATTGTTGTACACTGAGTGACAGAACATTTCAGGTCCCACCACAGGCCGCCCACATTATTGGTGAAATTAGTTATCAGGTGGAGGCTGTGATTCAACAAGCAGAGCCCCGATAGCTCCTGAAAAAATTCTGGAAGTGTGGGACCTGGGAAATGAATCTGGATCCTCTAGACTAGAAACACAACATGGCCATTCAGTAAGTCCGATCTTCTAATTGAGATAGCTCCTGAAAAAATTCTGGAAGTGTGGGACCTGGGAAATGAATCTGGATCCTCTAAACTGGAAACACAACATGGCCATTCAGCAAGTCCGATCTTCTAGTTGAAAAGCAAAAGCATTTCCACATAGCCAATCTGGCCACATAGCCAATCCCAGCCGTTTAATATCTTTTCAATTACAGGGTGACAATTATTGAGCTATATGAAACAAAAAATAAAATTTTCAAAAACTACTAAGTTCAAACATTTTATGAAGATTTTAAAAGTAATTACAGATATTTGGATTTAGGTTATGACATGTTCGATATACTTGCCATCATTGGCTATGATGTGGTGCAGACGAATAGCAAAATTCTGCACAACTCGCTGAAGTGTCGAGACATAGATGCTTTCAATGACCTCCTGAATGACAGTTTTGAGCTTAGCAATGATTTTGGGGTTATTTGCGTAAACTTTATCTTTAATATTGCCACACAAAAATGAGTCACAAGTGTTGAGATCAGGAGAATAGGGCAGCCAAGCGATTCCCATTCCAGTGGCCTCTGGGTACCCCAGAGCCAGAATGCGCTTTCCAAAGTGCTCTTCCAGGACTTCAATCTATTGGTCCAATGGGGTCATGCTCCGTCCTGCACGAACCACATCTTTTCGAAATCTGGATCACTTTGGATAATAGGAATAAAATGATTTTCTAAAGAAGTCACCGTACCTTCAATGAATATCGCACCGATTATTCCGCAACTGGACATTGCACACCAAACAGTTGCCAGTTTGGGATGGAGAGACTTCTCAATTGCGAAATGGGGATTTTTAGTCCCGGCACACCAAACTGTTGCCAGTTTGGGGTGGAGAGACTTCTCAATTGCGAAATGGGGATTTTTAGTCCCCCAAATGCGCTCAGAGACGCTGTATTGCGACATTTTCCTGAAAAATGAACAACAACAATAATAAAAGTGCAGATGTTCAAAAAAATCCCAACATGCCCTGCATTCAACCGCCAAGTTTTAATTGAATCTCGCCAATGGTTCAAAAGTTATCAAGGTTTTTTTTTCATATAGCTCAATAATTGTCACCCTGTACGAGTCCCATTCTGTTGGACGCATTGGCCTCATAGAAATGCTTCGGTTTCAACCGGGTTCGATTTATTCGGTCCTCTCTTTCAAAAATTTGTTCACTAGATCCCATGAATAAATACTGTAAATTTATTTCAATATTGGTAGTTGCTGATCTTAAACGATTTTCCAAAGTTTTAACTATAATTAAAACACGAAATTTACCTTTAATAAATTTCATTTTCGAAAAGAAAATTTCATAAACATATGCAGATCGGAAAGTGCTTATATTTGAGCAAAAAATTTTAAGTTTGGATAGTTTTCTGATATAATACAGCTTGTAAGAATCTATTTTGGATGTTGTGGCATATTTTATTGTTGTACGAGTGAAAAAAGGTTGTGGAACTCTTATGTTGTTATTGTATAAAAAAAAATCACCTCACGGGCCACACAATAGAATGCAGAGGACCTAAATAATTTAACGGATCGTTTCATTTAATTATGTAACATAATGATAATTTCAAAATTTTATATAATATTAAGAAATACAAAAAAGAACGACAATTAACTTAAAAATTATTGTATAGGCTCGGAAGTATATATTTGGAATAGATTTGCTCCATGAATTAAAATGCTGTATTTACAAAATTTTTATCTTTAGAATAAGAATTCCTGATGACTATATTCCATTTAAAAAATTTTGACATATTTGGATTAATTAATCAAGGTTAGTTAGAGTCCAACACAAGCTGGCCAACACCCATGTTGGGGTCAACCGGATGGTTGAAGGATGGGGTTCAACGAGGCTGGGCGGGCCGGACTTCTCCTGAAAAACTGGAGATGTGGGACCCGGATTTGAACCCGGATCCTCCAGAGTGGTAAGTCACAGCTTTACCAAGCTGCCATCCGGCCGACTTTGACATAATTACTGCCTAACTTGTTCATATATTTAGATATTCTGCAAATGTTATCTATTTTCGTAGCCATTGAGGAATTGTGTTCTTCTAAATTAAGATCATTAAAAACTCATTTAAGAACAGCCATAACTGGAGAAAATCAGATAGATTATCAGCATTATCAATTGAATGATTTTTAGTAAAGGAATTGGACTTGGAAGAGATTATTGCAAAATTTAATCATAAAGGCTCGATATTTTTTATTTTAAATTGGTAATGTAGGAATTATTTGAGTGTTTTTTAATGATTTTAATTAATATTGAGTTTTAGCATCGAAAATTGCTTTTTTTGACGTTAAAAAATTTAAAATCAATTTAAAATTTTTACTTCCTTTTCATATATTTTATGTTATATTAAATGTTATATTTTTACAGTTTTGTAGCTATTACAACAAATAATTGAAAATGCATGTTCATCATTCTAAAAAATGAGAAACGTCGTTTGGAGGCATCATCATTTAATCTTGCCTAGCTGTTTCATATCTTTGACCGGTCCCTCTAAAAATTACAAAAATTTTCAAACTATTAAAAATATTGCTACGATGATTTACGACACCATTATACAATTTTCGCTATCAAATAGAACATTCCAAAAAGAGCTGCTTTAATATTTTAGATCCAACCAAAACTAAACAGCGAGGGTTTAAATCAAGCCGAATGAAGAAATCGTACAAATACAAGCAAATTTCTGTATGAAATATTATAGTTTATAATATAAATAAACAAAAATACAATTTAGAGATTTTAGTTCTCTTTCATATACGAGGGTAATACGGCATCATCATTTAATCTTGCCTAGCTGTTTCATATCTTTGACCGGTCCCTCTAAAAATTGCAAAAATTTTCAAACTGTTAAAAATATTGCTACGATGATTTACGACACCATTATACAATTTTCGTTATCAAATAGAACATTCCAAAAAGAGCTGCTTTAATATTTTAGATCCAACCAAAACTAAACAGCGAGGGTTTAAATCAAGCCGAATGAAGAAATCGTACAAATACAAGCAAATTTCTGTATGAAATATTATAGTTTATAATATAAATAAACAAAAATACAATTTAGAGATTTTAGTTCTCTTTCATATACGAGGGTAATACAATAAGTAAGTTACAAATCGAAGTTGCGACCTTCATTTTTAATTAAGTGCGGGAAACTGTCACCGCTAGATAGCAGCACTATCTAGTTTTATTGTGACGCATAACGATCGTTCTGCGCATGACTGTACAAGATGGCGGCGCCCCTGAGTACATGTACCACAATAGAATAGCGTGCTGTTGTGCGTTTTTTATGGGCAAAACATATGGAAGCAAAGGATATCCACAAGGAAATGCTGCCCGTGTATGGTGAACATTGCCTGTCACGTCAGGCAATCCATAATTGGGTGCAGAAGTTCTTGGAAGGGCGGACAAGTATCGAAGACGAACATAGAGCCGGTCGGCCGGTGGAGATCGCCACGCTAGAAACGTTGCAGCGCGTCGAAGACATCATCCGAGCAGAGAGGAGGGTAACCGTCGACGCTGTAGCAACCGCTATTGGTTGTTCACGTGGCCATGCTTACAACATGATGCATGAGCAACTAGGCTTCAATAAAGTGTGCTCCCGCTGGGTGACACGCCAGCTTACACAATACAAAAGCCAGAGAATGGGCTTGTCATTGCAGCATCTCCAGCGCTACCAGGTTGAAGGGGACGACATGCTTTCTCGGATTGTCACTGGTGATGAGTCTTGGGTGCACCATTATGAGCCTGAGACGAAGCGTGCCTCCATGGAGTGGAAACATCCCTCGTCCCCAGCGCACAAGAAGTTTAAGGTGACAACATCGGCTGGGAAAGTCATGTTGACGGTGTTCTGTGATTGCCAAGGCGTATTACTCAACGAATTCCAGCCAATACAAAAGCCAGAGAATGGGCTTGTCATTGCAGCATCTCCAGCGCTGCTTCTCCATTCATTTCTTTTCAATCACGATTTGTAACTTACTTATTGAATCGCCTTCGTAAAAAATACTGCATCCAAATCTATCCATTAGTGGTTTTGTTACATGCCGTTGAATATTTTTCACTATTGTTTTGATAATGACGCTAACTGTACAATATGTGCATATTGTAAATTCCCCATGGATCGAACGAAGACAAAATTTTAAATGTAATCTTCCCAAAACATAATCTTCCAATTAACATAAACCCCACTCAAATTGGTCTAGTCAATTTGAAGATGGCAAAAAAAAATATGCGTACCGGTATTGTAGATTGCAGTTGCACACGTCATGATTTGGCACTAAGAACTTTATAAATTATTATTACTATTTGCGTACAATTTAACATTGCAATCATTCTTCCTTGTTCAAACTTTCACCAATTTACAGAATTTATACAGTTTCAATATATTCATATTCGTTGCAGTTGCACACGTCATGATTTGGCACTAAGAACTTTATAAATTATTATTACTATTTGCATACAATTTAACATTTTCACCAATTTACAGAACTTATACAGGTTTAATATATTCATATTCAAAAATATCAGGACTATCCATTTAATTTAATGCTACAACTAGCAACGACTTAAATACAGAAGTTTAATTTGTTATAATTTCTAGTAAATCAATATTATTAGAAATAGAGTGCTTTCTAAATGAAGGTGTTTTTTTACTTATAAACAGCCACTCCATATTAACACGTCATGGGATAGAGATAAAACTATTCCATTGTCTTCCTTCTAGATTAATTACGTATTTCCATTGTTTCGGAAATAAAAGATGCATTCCAAAAATATGATTTAAATTATTAAACATCATGAAATTTCCAGTAATTTTTTTATCTCCCTATTATTTCAATCAATAAACAAAATACAGTAAAAAATGTACAATTTTCATAAAAATATCATATAATCCAATATAACGGAAATAAAAGATGCATTCCAAAAATATGATTTAAATTATTAAACATCATGAAATTTCGAGTAATTTTTTTTATCTCCCTATTATTTCAATCAATAAACAAACTACAGTAAAAAATGTACAATTTTCATAAAAATATCTTATAATCCAATATAAATATTACATTACATCTAGCAGGGGGGCATTCAAGTGTTACGTAAGCATAATTTTGATCATTTTAATGTTTGCTTCAAACCTCATGTAAGCAATTTTTGACTTCTTAAATTGGATACAATTGTCGCCTTACCGAAACACGAAGAAAGTGGTACACATCGAAAGGGGGGACCGAAACACGCAAGAAAAATCCCTAATGAACCAGGGGTCAAAGGTCAAACCTTTACGTTTGCCTCAAACCTCATGTAAGCAATTTTTGACTTCTTAAATTGGATACAATTGTCGCATTACCGAAACACGACGAAAGTGGTACATATCGAAAGGGGGGACCGAAACACGCAAAAAAGTACTTAATGAACCAGGGCGCATCGCATCGCATCGCATCGCAGACCACAGCGAAGCAGACACAACGCCAAATCGCATGCGCCATTTGTAATAAACGGAACGTGCCGGGTCTATATCTCGTAAACGTTTGATCTTTGACCCTTGGTTCACTAGTGTCTATATCTCGTAAACGTTTGATCTTTGACCCTTGGTTCACTAGGGAATCTATATCTCGTAAACGTTTGATCTTTGACCCTTGGTTCACTAGGGATATTTTGCGTGTTTCGACCCCCCTTTCGATGTGTACCACTTTCGCCTTGCTTCGGTAAGGCGACAATTGTACCAAATAAATTTTATAAATTTATAATTGCTAATATTCAACGTTAAAGGGCAATAAAAAATATAACAAATTCGTATAATAATGTATGCAAATTATACAAATAGTTCTAGTACGTGAATTATATTTAAAAATTGAAAAATTTTAAATATTTTACGTATTTCAAATACGTATTTTACATATTGAGGCAATTCTCCATCATCAACGTAAGAAATCCTTCATTTTAAGCAGAAGATAAACTTTATCCTCTGCTTAAAATGCTTACGTGATACTGTACTTGAATGTTTTCTATATTGTAAGTGTGATACTTTACTCAAGGTCACCAAATCTATTGGGTTAAATATTACACTACAAATATATTGTTTTAAAATCATGATATACAATTAAAAATATAAAATAAAATTAATTTGTTTTTAATTTAAATATTATTCAACTTTTTATTTTTATTTATCACTGGAAAACTTTTTGTAATGCAGTATATTCATGATTAACTTCAAAGGAAGAGGGTGGAGAATCAAAATCTTTAATTCAGAATATCAGTACCTAAATACTATCAGATTTAAATAAATATTATGCAGTTAAAACCGAATAAGTCGTTTTTAATTAAAAAATTTATTATTTTGGTTTCAATCTCATCCTAGCATTTTTGCTGGATTATTTATTACTGAATATATAGTATAGAAATTTGGGATTAAAATTTTATTTCAATATATTTTATTAAAAGTCATTTCCTGATCCAAGATGGAAAAAAGAGATGGTAGGAAATAGGAAATACACTCACCGGAGGAAAGAGTTCCGGCTCCGGTAGTTTCTGTTAATCCATATCCCTGCAGAATGTCAACGTCCAAACATGTCTCGACGAAACTATGCGTTTGGGGCGAAAGAGGTGCTCCTCCCGAAGTCATGAATCGAAGTCTTCCTCCCACCGTCTGACGAAAACGGTCGAACAGTAATCTGAAAACGAAAACGCATTTATAACTGGTAAATATGTAGCTTACCTATATAAGAGACTACGCGAAGCGCGGCGCACGTCTCAGCGACACTTTAATTTCAACCTTTTAAATGTTTATTTCAACACTTTTTTTTTTTAAGTTTTGAAAAGAAACTGTACATTAGCGAATTATAGATTCGTCTCTCATTAACTGATGATCAAAATATGTATCGACAGATCCGTTGTGTAAAAAATTCATTCCAAAAAATAATCTTTGTTTTCAAGACAAACTTTTCAAAGTCGACGAGACGTGCGCCGCGCTTCTCGTAGTCTCTCACATGTAAGCTTCATGTTTATCATTTAGATAATATTTTCAATTATTTTTTATTGTAAATTTGTCAAACTTATTATTATTTTTTTTAATTTAAATAAAATTAATTTGCATATATTAATATCCGAAATTATAAAAAAGTTGTTACATAAGAGTAAAAATTAAAATATACGCTTAAAAATTATACTAGAATCCCTCGATGAGGATAGAGAATCCGTATTTACACTATACTTGACAGCATTGGAAGTCAGTATTGAGTCTATAGGAGAGCCGAAGTTCATTTATATCACTACGCCGATGATATAGTCCACTAAATTATTCGCGATGTTACAGTAAATTGCAATAAAATAATAACAGCTTTGGCAAATAGGCTATAAGCTTCGAATAAAATTAGGATATTAACATGATTTTAACATGTAGTAAATTATCTGAGTGTCTATAATATACTGTATACGATGATCAGATGCGCAATGATATTCTGCACATTCCAATCGATTCTATCTGTTCTAAAATCGAAGAAAGTTGTAATTTTAAGTCCTTCTCGAAAGGCTGCATGATTAGCCTTCAAACGAAACAAATTACATTGAAATATTTATTCGAAACTGAAAACCCAGAGGCACGATTACATAAAAAATAAACTCCTTTCTTAATGATGCTGTTACCTGTTTTCATAGAAATCGACCGTTCCGTGCGCATTAATACTGACACAAAAGTTGGTAATACGCCGCTCCCATAGACTCAATACTGACTTCCGATGCTGTCGTCAAGTATAGTAACATCTCTCATTATCCTATTAGAAACCATTGTAAAAAATAAGAACAGAAGTCCCGTTTGGAAATAGGTCTGTGGTCTGTAACAAATAAAATCAGGCAATAGTTCTTCCAGTGGCTGAAAAACACAGTGCAATATTCTATATAAAATACAGACCGAAATAAAAAGAGTAGGCAGGAAATCTTTGATTCATGTCTTGCATGATAAGCTATCATTATATACATGGCATAATATAGTCGAAATAATCATGAAAAGTTTGTCGGCATTTCATAATATAATTTATTGATAAATTTGTAAAGCAAAAAATGTAAGCCGTTTGTAATGAACATTTTCCTAACAAAACGTAACGTAACTTATATAACAAATCATAATTCAATTTTAACTTAACGGATTGCATGATCCAAATAATTAATAATTTTAACTTAGGGGATTGCACCAGCCAAGGCAAATTTTTAATTTCGGGAAATTAGCAAAAACTATAGTTTAATTACTAAATAACAAATGCGTCACATTTTGAACTAAATTTAAATAATTAATTATTAATAAATTCAATAGACGGTGGAACCGTAACATAAATTAATTAACAATTATTAATTTGGTAGTTAATTAAAAAATCGCTAAGAGGAATTTGGCTGGCTAGGATTATCTGTAAGTTATAAACGTATTGTACTGTATTTAATAACTATATAAATAATTAATTTTTGATGTGTTTAGATTTAAGATATTATAAGTAATTGTGCTTAATTCTTGTATTCGACCTAATCCTAGTGCAGCGTTTCCCAAACTATGTTTCGTAAAAAATTATGAAATTAATATAAGCCTCGTATGCTGTGCCAAGTTAAAAGTTGCTAGTTTATTTTCTATTTTTCATGTGTTTTATTTTGCATGATTACAATTTGATAATAACTGTTTGTTTTCTTAACTTTTATACTTACTTGCCTAATTATATTTATTATTAATATCTACCTATACTATAAAATAAGCAAGGTGTTCCGTAAAAATTTCAGGATTTGTGTAGTGTTCCGTCATGAAAAAAGTTAGAGAAACGCTGTCATGGCACAATTATCGTTGTTATCGAGGCTTGGCGAAAGTGGTACAAATCGAAAGGAAGATATAAACATTCAAAAAATCTCGAGTGGACCAGGGGTCAAAGGTTAAAGGTTTACGAGATACAGAGACGCAAAGGTGGCATATATCTGTTCTAAAATCGAAGAAAGTTGTAATTTTAAGTCCTTCTCGAAAGGCTGCATGAAGTCCTTCTCGAAAGGTAGCGGAGCACGCGAACGGGACGCGTCGCGTCGCAGACTGCGGCGAGGCCAGGCACATCATCAAACCGCATGCACATGTTTGTAACCAATGGAACTTTGCGGCTCTATATCCCGTAAACCTTTGACCTTTGACCCCTGGTCAGGGACTTTTTTGGTGTTTCGGCCCCGACTTTCAATCTGTATTACTTTCGCCGTGCTTCGGTAAAGCGACAATTGTGCCACAGCGCCACATGCGCATATTGTCTTTTTAGAGTAATTGCAATTTTAATTTAATTTTTTATTCCTTAATTTTTAAATTATTAAAAATGACAAAAATCCGAGGATTAGATCTTTCTAGTTATATCTTATTTATAGGAATCGGTACAGTGATTCGACTGCCAAAGGTATATCGAACCAGCCAACCACGTTCCCTATTAATATATATGATACTAACCTGTTCAAAATAGGAGTCTGGAAACCCATCTTCTTCCAAAAGAATTTGTACTCTAGCGCAAATTTGAAGAGTATTTCATAAATGGCACCCTTGGCTTCCACTTTTTCTATTATTGATTTTCGAATTCTATCAAGTATCAACTGTCATTGGAAAGCAAAAAAAAAAAAAAAATTTCAGTTAATTCTGTAAGAATTTGAAACGAAAATAATTTATTATAGATAAAATAATCCTACAATTCCATTTTTGCAAAATTTAAATAAAAAGTCATTTTATAATAAAAAGGATGGATTGATGGAAATATAATATTTAGTTATAACATAAATCAATTTACAGAAAAATATTTTGCAGAGAAAAATGAAAAAAAAAAATTTTTTTTTTTTGCTATTTTTCTAAATAAACAGTATGTAATTAATTTCCAACAAACCATTGGGTTAAATTCATTAATTAATCATAAAAATTATATTTCTGAGAACATAAAATTTATTAATTCAAAAATCAAAATTTTGATTAAAAAAAAAATCCTTATTTATTTTATTTCTGAAGCTTTTGACCTACTTATAAACGTTGACAGAAACAAATAATCTCAGAAAAAGATCAACTGATTGATTCTTTGAGCTATTTATTGCATGATAAGAATACAACAGATTTATAAAAACAATTTTCTAATTAGTAATTTAAGTATTAATTTTGTCTGTAATTAGAATTTATTCATTTGTTCATGATATAGAACTAGCGTAAATAGATAGAAAAACATGTAACATTAAACGGTGATATTCGCAAGTAGAAAAAAAAAGTCATTTTAACTTATGTTTTCTATTACTAAAAACTTTCTATACGTCAAGGACGAAGCAAAGTCTTAAGAATGAAACTTGATCTTCTCAGACTTACATAGAATTAGCCATGTCGCGACATCTATCGATTAAAATTATTATAAAATTTCATTTATTTTATAAATAATATTATTGAATAAAGCACTGTGATAGTCTAACAGAACTAAAACAGCACATCTTTATTCTAATTAAATAAGATATACCGAAAGGTAATTTATTATTTCATACAGTTAATAGTTAAATAAGAACAATAAATGAGGTACACAAAACTAGATTAGATAGAATTACATATTTAAGATAAAAATATTGGCAAGATTCTCCACGGAATCCGAGATTTTTGCGTTCCGATCTAGATTCTGCTTTTCACAGAATCCGAGATTTTTGCATAATAAGTCATATTACTAGTATTAAATCGGTATATAAATCAATCGCGAAAACGAAACCAATAAGTAGCTATATAAAAAAGTACTTATCACAATAAATATCGATACCTGTGCGCGATGCCATCTTGAAAGGGACAATGTCTTGCCCAGTATTTATCGATACCTGTGCGCGATGCCATCTTGAAAGGGACAATGTCTTGCCCAATTATACGAATTCGTGTTATAGAAGAGCGATTTCGTTATATGAATTCGATTCGCGTTATACGGGAGTTTACTGTAATACATCTTGAAGGGGTCGCGCAAGAATATATTCACACTCCTTGGTAAGAACACTTTCAAGATGATGTAATTATATATCTTGATGCAAATATATATTATATATTAATGTATATATAACATATAAATCCATAAATTGCATAAGTAACTTATGGATTTCAGCATAAAATCATAATCCACATAATCAAGAACAATTCCCAGCGTATTTTTGGTTTTTAAAATCTCCTGGGCAAGAATACTTTCAAGATGATGTAATTATACATCTTAATGCAAATATATATTACAGTATAAAGTAATGTATATATAATATATAAATCCTTAAATTGCATAAGTAACTTATGGATTTCAGCATAAAATCATATTCCACATAATCGTAAGAACAATTCCCGGCGTATTTTTGGCTTTTAAAAAAAGGTGTAGCGGTACATGGTTCATTTACCAATTCCGAGGTAAATTTTTCGAAATATCTTCTAATCGGTACCGCTTTCGCCCATAGTTCTATTATAATTTTTGACCAACTTGATGAGATCTATCGAATGGTATCACATTTGGGAATTCCGTGAAAAGCAGAATCCAGCCAAAATATTAAACTGTTATTAAAGATATTTCAATATTGTTTCTTTGATTGGTGTCCTCACTCGCAATTTTCTTCAGTTTTATCCATCGGTATACATACATGAACAGTTCACTTACGGCCGTATTCACCATCTCGAGTTAAATGACGAGTTAGCCAACTCGAGATAAATTCTAACTTCGGATCAGATGCGTGGTTAACTCATCGGTATTCAGGAAGAATATTAATCCTCGAGTACGCGAACTCTTGGGTTAGCCTTTCCGAATACTACTGTTTACGAGATTAAATGACAATCTGTTTGAGACAAGCAATGTGATTGGCTTTCACAAATCACATGATATACAAAGAGAGAGAAATAAATCAAAGACGTAATTTTACTAATTTCTAAAGAGGTATGTTATTGCAGTTAACGGAAAAATATATTTCCGTTATCGAAAATAAAAAACCAATGCAATGATACAATAAAAGCAAAGCAAGAAACCTGGAAAGTAATTGAGAAAGAATTCAAGGGAATCCTAAATGCAATGATACAATAAAAGCAAAGCAAGAAACCTGGAAAGTAATTGAGAAAGAATTCGAGGGAATCCTAGGAATAACCTCACGAACAATGAAGCAACTTTGGGATTGTTATAAAAATTAATAAGAAAGCAATCAGAGAACGAGCTCAAAATAAAATTTTTTAAAACTGGTGGTGGACTAAATATAAACAAAGACGTTTATTCAGTTGGGGGAAGATTTTGATGAGATCTATCGAATGGTGTCACATTTGGCAATTCCGTGAAAAGCAGAATCCAGCCGGAAAATGGTTGATAAAATCAAAAGTTCAAAATTTCGAAAAATTTTTTATAAGTACGATATAATAAAACAACGATGGTATAATGTAGCAGATTTTTATATCTTTTAATAATTTAATTTAATTCAGCACAATCTATATCAAATTTTAATTAATATAACTCATCCTTCGTGAGATTCGACTGTAAAAATTGAATAAATCAGAGGAATCAATAAAAATTATTAAGAGATGAATCTTTTAGAATCTTACACTTCGGCAATATCTGTAAAGATGGCCAGAATATGAAGAATAGAAATTGACAGGTTATGTTCAAATCTACCAAAAAAAATTTCTGAAAAATGAATTCTAAATTCCTTCAGATAGAAATCTATTGCATTTCTGTGCGGCCTGCAAATTGATTTATATACATATTATACTTCAAATATACTGATCATATTTTGCCTAGGGAGTCTGAAACATAAAATAACATTATGTTCTCCTTTTGAAATGTGTATGTGAGAAAGTAAAAGTAGAGATACCCAGAGTCATTAGAAAAGAAAAGAAAAAAAGAGAGAGAAAAACTCACTGGAACAGAGCCCAAATAGGTAGGCCGAATTAGATTTATGTCTCCTTTGCACTGGCCAACAGCAATTCCTGGTGACTGCAAAAATAAATATCGTAAATACATTTAAAATTACATAGAATGAAGTTAAGATGAATAAAATTAGTCGATATTTTTGATTAATTCATTAGTTGAATTTCAGAAAATTTCCACTTGAAAAGAAAGAATTACGTACCTGGTCGGTCATAGTTAAAGGCGAAGAATATCCGATTGGAATGCCCAAAGATATTGCCATGTTTTCTTAAAAAAAGTTTAGGTAAAATGAAACTTATGAAAGATGCCTTTATTATCGAGCATAATAATAAAGATGTCTTACCTAAAAGTATCTCGTAAATGTGAGCCAAAGGAAGATAAGCCAAATGGGAGGAATCTCCAGTACTGAAAAAAATGATAAATTTTAGTTCGAAATATTGTAATTTTTCCTACTCAAACAGAATGCAAAACAACACGACTGCAACGTCGTCCGTAAGTTTGTGTTTGCTATTTCATTTCAGAAAATACTTGATTCTACAATGATATGATTACGGCCTATACCAGCGCTTCTCAAACTTTTTACATTCACGACCCCATTTTTCATTACGAGATTTTTCGCGACCCCAGGTATTAAATATGAAATAAAATATACAAGTATATAAAACATTTACATACTTATTAAGATGAACACAATCAGCCAACTACACTGAAAATATGTTATTGTACGTTAAATATTGGGCGTTTTGTGAAGTTACATATAAACTGAAATTCGTGTTTGAATTTAATCGCGAAATTTACGACCCCAGCAATTTGCTTCGCGACTAGGGTTGCCATCCGTCCCGATATAAATACGTAAAAGGGAAAAAAGACTTGCTGAAAAAGGTGAAATCTTCCGATAAATATGGTGTACCAACTACTACTGAAGTTACATATAAACTGAAATTCGTGTTTGAATTTAATCGCGAAATTTACGACCCCAGCATTTTGCTTCGCGACTAGGGTTGTCATCCGTCCCGATATAAATACGTAAAAGGGAAAAAAGACTTGCTGAAAAAGGTGAAATCTTCCGATAAATATGGTGTACCAACTACTACTCCGCAACAAGTTCCATGTAATTGTGTTCTAAATAAAAAGTAATTATATTAAATAAATTTTTTACTTCATTTCTACACCCCCATCTCAGAGTGTCTCGACGAGGTCCCAGCTAGATATGGCAACCCTATTCGCGATCCATAGTTTGAGAAGCCCTGGCCTACACGATAGTCTGTCACATGACTGAGAAGTAATTTCCACCTGGAAGATTTTGTTCAACATTCAGAAACTACAATTCCACAAATTTTCACAAGAGATCCTAGTCTGGACTCCTAATAAAGAGCTGAATTTTCAGGAGTCGTAGCCGCATGGCAAAGCATTCTCTTAATAACTTGGAGGATCCTGTTTCAAATCCAGATCCCACACATCCATTTTTTTCAGAGGGATCCTTGACTTATGACTATCTTGACTTACAACTAACTTGTACTTATGATAGTGATATCATTGATAAATTCTGCTATTGATTAATGCAACTTCCTGTTTCAAATCCAGATCCCACACATCCATTTTTTTCAGAGGGATCCTTGACTTATGAACAACTTGTACTTATGATAGTGATATCATTGATAAATTCTGATATTGATTAATGCAATTGAATTCAATTCCTGGCACAATGGTCTGGTATATGAAAAGTGTCCCCATCCTTTAACCTTCCGATGACCCCATCATGGTTGTTGGTAAGCCTGTGATGAACTTTAAAAGTGTCGTCCTATTTATTTGAAAATTTATTTAGAGAATTGAAGTTTGGCTCGTCGATTGCCATCCATTACAATTCAGCTGATCCTTCCATAGATGTGGGCAGCCTGTGTCAAGTGTGAATTTGATCCATCTCTTAGTGATCAAAAGTAATTGAAAATGGCAGCTATTTTTATTGACAATAAGTAAATAAATAAAAACAGGAATTTGTATAGAATTCTTTGTTGCAGTCTTTATATAAAGATATAAGAAGTAATTCAAATAATAATAAGCATAAACAAACAACCAATTTTCTTTAATTTTTAGACTTAAATTGATATAAATTTAATTTTAAAATCATTTTTTATTAAAATATTAATACTTCTTTTTATATGATACATTAAATTTAGGATCACAGTTTATTAGGTAAGGTTAGGTTAATTATATTAAGCTGCCATATCCTCATGGGATATTCTGCATCTTGCGGCGGCACTTATAAAGTCATTTACAAGCTAGCCAGTACCCATAATGAGATCATCCAGATGGTTGAAGGATGGGATTCAACGATCCGGATCTCTCCTGAAAAACTGAAGGTGTGGGACATGGATTTGAACTCTAAGCCAAAACTTTACCACGCGGCCATCCAACTGACCTGCAGATTATTAGGAAAAGTAATAAAATATTGATATATTATCTTACAACAAACGTGTTTTTCTATAAACCTAAAGCAAATTGATTTATGTTTATCTGGCATCAGTTTTTATATTAGTTAATTTCATATTTAACTTTGAAGAATATTTTATTCTCTTTTATAAAAAAATCTTCAGAATAAATTTAATTATTAAATGTCTTTATTTCCTCTAAACTTTTTAATAAAAATATTACCATATTTATAATATAATTATTTAAGTCGATTAATAAAATATTATTATACATTTTCGACATCAGTATTGGAACCTTCAACGAGTCTCATTTTTCAAAATGGTTCTATTCAGATATTATTCTGCTTAAAATACCTGATTTGTTAAGTTGTAACGATCAGAAAATAATTCAGAAATGAATCATTGAAAAAAAGAGAACATTACTATAGAAATTATATATTTAACCGTTCTTATAATTTAATTAAATATGGATTACTTACAATAAGATTTGGCAAACTTCGTAAAATCCTTGTAAACAACTCAGAATGCACTTATGTGTGATAAGTACACCTGTAATTCAAATCGTATTTTTAATTAAAATGCACTTTTAAAAATCGTTTTATACGTATAGTTATAAAAATAATTGGTGAAATTTCGAATTAATCGCGATTATTTAAATCTCAGGGTGTCCTTGAAAGGACACTCCAACTTTAAAAAAGAATATCTGAAAAACAGTTTGCAAAACAATTAATCGCGATTATTTAAATCTCAGGGTGTCCTTGAAAGGACACTCCAACTTTAAAAAGGAATATCTGAAAAACAGTTTGCAAAAAAAAAAAAAAATTAATTTCTTTCAGTATATTTGCGTGATAGAAGTTAAAAATTAAGTCACGTGTTATTTTTGTGTAATACCAGAAAGCACCGATAGGTGGTATCGTACGTGATGGATTCGCCCCATATTCGGCGGATTTGAATCCATGCAATTTCTTCCTATGGGGCTACTTGAAGGAAAACGTATACAGCAAACATCCCATAACACTTGAGGAACTTGAACAATTAATCGCTGATGAATGTGTCGTCATTACAGTCGACATATTGCAAAATGTTGCAGGGAATTTTTTCTTTGACTATGACGTGATTGTCATTAATGGTGGACATTTGGAAAATATTATAATTAATTTCATCAACTGCCTGCAATGCACACAAAAGATTAATAGAGTCCCTAGATATATAGAATACCGCATTCCTTTGCACCACCAGATGCCACCAAATCGGCCATTTTATATCATGTTAGATAGGGAGTTGTTATTGCGTTCATAGGCTTTCTGATTATTTTTTAAGAATATGCCTTGTTATAGTGCTTTAAATTATTCTAATCGGACAGAAAACGGTCATAGATTATTTCCTTTGCCGTAAGGTGAAAGAAATTAGAGACAATTAATCGCTGATGAATGTGTCGTCATTACAGTCGACATATTGCAAAATGTTGCAGCGAATTTTTTCTTTGACTATGACGTGTTGTCATTAATGGTGGACATTTGGAAAATATTATAATTTAAAGAGGAACTTGAACAATTAATCGCTGATGAATGTGTCGTCATTACAGTCGACATATTGCAAAATGTTGCAGGGAATTTTTTCTTTGACTATGACGTGATTGTCATTAATGGTGGACATTTGGAAAATATTATAATTAATTTCATCAACTGCCTGCAATGCACACAAAAGATTAATAGAGTCCCTAGATATATAGAATACCGCATTCCTTTGCACCACCAGATGCCACCAAATCGGCCATTTTATATCATGTTAGATAGGGAGTTGTTATTGCGTTCATAGGATTTCTGATTATTTTTTAAGAACATGCCTTGTTATAGTGCTTTAAATTATTCTAATCGGACAGAAAACGGTCATAGATTATTTCCTTTGCCGTAAGGTGAAAGAAATTAGAGACAAAAAGAAGTGGTTACAAAATACTAGAAGGAAAACTTTTTCAAATGCGATCTTCATTTGCCAGGTAAGCAACTGCTGTATTTATAAATTAGAAAAGGAATACACTATAGTGTTATGGTTTATTTTCCATAAAGTTATCCATGATTATTGATCGGCAAGAGGATATAAAATGGCGGCTGACTGCGGTACTTTATATATCTAGGGACTGTAAAGATTGAGCACGTGCAGCGCCACCTATCGGTGTCTTTTGGTGCTACATAAAAATAATACATGACTTAAGTTTTAATCCCTGCCACACAAATATACCGTAAGAATTAAATTTTATCACTAACCATTTTTCAGATATTCCTTTCTAAAGTTGTGGTGTCTTTTTCAGGACACTCTGTATATAATAATTAGTTTATTCTTACTACTGTCACCTACATCTTTAGACTGAAATATCTTTGAAGACTATGCAATGAAATTTTATAAATTCTTTTGATTTGCATTTTTATGAACCTCACTTGGAGTTTAGGACTATTAAATATATTTTTTAAAATACCGATTTTAAAAATATATACAAAATTTCAAATATCGGCAAAATATTATCTTACACGATAGATGGCGCGATGTATCATAGAGTAACGCATTCCTTTGTGCCACCAGATGCCGCCAAATCGGCCATTTTATATCCTGTTAGATAAGGCTTTATCATTGCGTTCATAGGCTTTCTGGTTATTTTTTAAGAACATGCCTTGTATATATTTCTGTAAATTGTTATGATCGAACAGAAAAGGTCATAGATTCTCTACTTTGACGCAAGGTAAAAGAAATGAAAGATACAAAAAAAACTAGTACAAAATATTGAAAGGTAAATATTTCCAAATACGATCTTCGTTTACCAAGTAAGCAACTGCTGTATTTATAAATTAGAAAAGAAATATAATATGGTTTACTTTTCATAAAGTTACCGTGATTGTCTATCGGCAGGGGAATAATGGCAGCTGGATGCGTTATTTTTTCTATCTAGGGACGGCAGCATCGGAAATAAGTATTGAGTCTATGGGAAAATAATATGGTTTACTTTTCATAAAGTTACCGTGATTGTCTATCGGCAGGGGAATAATGGCGGCTGGATGCGTTATTTTTTCTATCTAGGGACGGCAGTATCGGAAATAAGTATTGAGTCTATGGGAAAACCGAAGTTCATTTATATCAGTACGCCGATGATAGAGTCCACTAAATTATTCGCGACGTTACAGTAAATTGCCAAAAATTAATGACAATTTTGACAACTAAGGTAAATGTTTCGAATAAAATTACGATATTAACATGATTTCAATATGTAGTAAATTATCTGCGTGCCTAAAATATATACTGTGATCAAATAAACAAATGATGTTCTGCGCACTAAATTGGCGGAGGAATTACGATATTAACATGATTTCAATATGTAGTAAATTATCTGCGTGCCTAAAATATATACTATGATCATATAAACAAATGATGTTCTGCGCACTAAATTGGTGGATGGTTGTAATCATTCTCGAAAGGCTACATGATTAACCATCAAACGAAGTAAATTGCATTGAATATTTATTAGAAATTGTAAACTGAATACCCAGAGGCACGATTAAAAAAAATAAACACCGTTCTTACTGACAATGTTACCTTTCACATCGAAAGCAACTGATCCGTGCGCATTAATACTATGGAAGCGGCGTATTACCACAAAAGTTATTAATACGCCGCTTCCGTTGATCAATACTGACTTCCACACAGGCTGCCCACTCCTGCGGAGGGGTCAGTCGGATTGTGGAGGACGGGGATCGACGGGCTGAGCCCGAACCCCAACGCCGCTTCCATTGATCAATACTGACTTCCGATGCTGTTTCCAAGTATAGAAATGTAAAATGGAAATCATTTAAAGGTTAAAAATCTTCAAACCTTTGGGATCGGCAGTGGAGCCGCTAGTATACATCAACAAAGCTAGATGATGGGAAGAAGGTGCTCCTGAAGGGAAATCTGTAAAAAAGTAAATTAATTAAGTCGATTTTCAGGTAATTAGAAAGAAAAATATGGTAGTGTACATAATATAAATTTACATATTTTCAATCAAGTAGTTGGCTTTTTATCGCTAGTTTTAAAACCAATGAATTAATTTTAATGAATCGGTAAAATATAATCTGATCGGCTGTGGAGCCGCTAGTATACATCAACAAAGCTAGATGATGGGAAGAAGGTGCTTCTGAAGGGAAATCTGTGAAAAAGTAAATTAATTAAGTCGATTTTTAGGTAATTAGAAAGAAAAAGATGGTAGTGTACATAATATAAATTTAGATATCTTCAATCAAGCAGTTGGCTTTTTATCGCTAGTTTTAAAACCAATGAATTAATTTTAATGAATCGGTAAAATATAATCTTTTAAATTTCATTTGTAAATTTTACTAATAGAAAAATGTCTTCTGTAACTCACCCGAATTTTGACCCAAAATCTGTAAAGTAGAAAATGGCATCAATGTCACGCTAGATGGAAATCCTGTCAAATCTGGAGCCCTGAAGTCTTCCATGTAGATAATCCACTTGATTTTTGGCGTTCTAACTAAAAATTTCTGAAAAATGATGTCGAAATGTCAAATGACACAATATTTTAATATTTTTTATTAATTTAATATTAACAAATATCACATAATTTTCGTGGTTTTATTACAACCAGAAATAATTTAAAATTAATGGTAATATACTCTGTGATAAAATCTAATCAATTATATTGGCGGCCAGATGGCCGAGTGGTAACGCTTTGGCGTGCCACGCAGGAAGACCCGGTTCTGGTCCCGGATTTTTTCGTGGTACTGGGCCCTGCTCGGTGATCCCCGTCCTTCACCATCCGGCCCCCTCTACGGGTGTGGGTGCAGCTCGTGTTTGGAACTGGCCCCGCCCTCTTAGTAATATCCTTGATTAGAAAGGGGGCGTAAAATATCCAAAAAATCAATTATATTATTCCTAAATTTACTATTCCGTATAGGGTCGGCCGGATGGCCGCATGGTAAAGCTTTGGCTTACTACCCTGGAGGATCCGGGTCCCACACCTCCAGTTTTTCAGGAGGGGTCCGGGCCCGGCCCGTTGAACCCCATCCTTCAACCATCCGGTTGACCCCATTACGGGTGTTGGCCAGCCTGTGATGGGCTCTACAAGTGGCCGCCGCCAGATACACGCGAAATTTGAATCAATGTCATCTTTCAGATGTATAAACACGCCTACCAAATTTTGTTTATCTAACACAAGTCTTTCTTGGTGTTGGGATTTTTTTTTCCGTCAGTGTAGGTCCCTCTATATGAAAGGAATTGTGGATACAGTAGTTGATAGTCGTGATTTTTTTCTGTAGTAGTATACGAATAGTACCAATATTAGTAATATGATCAATACGAATTAATTAAAATATTGTTTTAGATTTAAAATCATAATTTTTACACACTCAAATAATAATTCAGTGATGAATTCATCATTCCTGTGAGATTTTTTGCAGCTTTCCAACTGGCGGTTATTAAGCAATTGACATTTGCCCGGATTACACAGTGGAAGGATGCTGTGGGTTCGATTTAGGTTCTATTTTTGGGTCACCACTTCTAATTTCTTCACAAGGGGTCCGGCTCAGCTCGTTGAACTTCGTCCTTTATTGAAAATCAGGAATTCGGCCGGATTGAACGCATGGAAATGCTTCGATTTATCAATCTAGCGGACCCGGGCTTGATTCTCGGATGCATCCTTTGGGCAATATTATTTATATAGACTGATCCGTTGATCAGTATATAAAGAAGGGGGTCCTCCTACAGGAAGGTTTAAAGAATGGGATTATAAAAAATGGCCTGCCACTTAGTATTCTTACTGAGTGGAAAGAGGCATTATCTTGTTGACAGATAAACTCACTAAATTGTTTCACTTGAGCTGTGTTCATGTCACAGATAATTATGCTAATACTTTGATATTTTATTAATTTCACATCTCAATTAATTGTGAGTATTAAGTGGCAGGATCATTTCAGGCATTACCATAGACACCATGCCCATTGAAGAGTGAGCCGCAATATAAATGAGGATTAATGAAGAGCCAGAAACCTAAAAAATCTTTCGAAGTGTAGGAATTTGATTCGATGCTAGAATCCTCATGGCTGAAAACTGACGATAGTCAAAATACCCTTGACATTGGCAAGCATCTGCCTGAATCCCTGGGCTGATGCGTTGGTATTTTCTTTCGTTACTGTTTCTCGCAGTTTTCCTCATGACTGACCAATCTAATCAAATGTTATATAAAACGTTCATTAAAGGTAGAAATTTTGGAGGTGATATTGTTGCATCATTTTCAATGAAAAGTTTACGCTTTTATTTATGAACAAAACAATCTTTTGCCATAAGCAAAGAAGGCATATTGATCATATTACTAATATTGGTACTATTCGTATACTACTACAGAAAAAAATCACGACCATCAACTACTGTATCCACAATTCCTTTCATATAGAGGGACCTCTTTATCATATACGGTACTTTGACCAAAAGGAAAATTCCTGCATAAAAGTAGGCTAGCATAACAACAGAGACACAGCGCGAATTTTTGTGTTTATTTTTGTTTTTATACCCATTATAATAATTTTAAAGAGGAGTTTATATTTTACTTTTGTATAGGGGGTCCAGGCAAGGCTTAAATGATCCTGTTTATGATTAAATAATAGATATAAAGTATAAATAATTCTAATAAAATAGATTAGATTAAGAGAGTAGAACGTGTTTCCACTTCTAAACATAATGTTTTTAAATTAATTAATTATATCGAATCGCTTAATTAAATTATTAGCAATCTTACAAATGCAACTTACCTGAACAATAGGAAGAAGTTGGCCACTAGTGATAAGATAGGGAGAAGCTACTTGATTAATTCCATAAACTAGTCCGTCTTCTCCCAGGTTGGGATAACAGGTAGCAACTTAAAATAAACAAAACTATGAATTATAGTATTGAAAAAACTATATTTCCTGAAGAAATATGTAAAAGATCACCAGTAATGTCGGTGCGAAAGCAAGCTTGTGCTATTAATTGCCATTCAACTCGAGTTTCAGCTAGAATTGTTATTTTGTCCCCGGGACTCAAACCAATGTGTCGCAATCCTCGTGCTAGATCTTCTACTTTCTTTTCAGCTTCCTTTAATGTCATCCATTCGTAAGGGCCTAAAACGCACTGCAAACCAATATATATATATTATATATGTTACACTAGTAGCCATACCCTCCGAGAAAATGCCAATGTGATGATCAAATCATTAAAAGATAAATAACGGTAAAATATTCTAGCAAAGCATTCCTCAAAATATGATGAGGGCATCCTTAAGGATTCTATGTTACACTAGTAGCCATACCCTCCGAGAAAATGCCAATGTGATGATCAAATCATTAATAGATAAATAACGGTAAAATATTCTAGCATAGCATTCCTCAAAATATGATGAGGGCATCCTTAAGGATGCGAAAGAAATTTCCAGGGAGTATGCAGTTTTTTGCTCTTCACAATATGTCTGTTGTGCATGCTCCTTATTCTTTACTGATAAAGAGTATGCGTGATTAAACCCTTGGAGACTACGGATACAGATTATATGATACAGTCAAACCTCGGTTCACGAACGTCTCGGACTATGAACAATTCAGTTTACCAATAAATTTTCTGAATACAAAGCGTCTGGGATGACGTACTGTGTCTCGAGTTATGAACACGCCAGCCGTCAACGTAAATGTTTTCAATGATAATGCTATGTGCCACTTTAGAAACACTTTAAAAAAAGTTTTCTGAATACAAAGCGTCTCGGATGACGTACTGTGTCTCGAGTTATGAACACGCCAGCCATCAACGTAAATGTTTTCAATGATAATGCTATGTGCCACTTTAGAAACATTTTAAAACAGAGAAAAACATATCACACTAGACAACTTTTTAGTGAGACAGAAGACCAGTGGATGCCAACCACTGGGCCTGTGTCTCACTAAAAAGTTGGAGCCTTTTGGCATTACTCAAAAGTTGGGGTCTTTGGCATCACTCGATTCTGGGACCACTGGTGGTCCCAGAATTGAATGGTGCCAAGAGATAGAAAAAAGAAAAATAATCCTCTTCCAAACAATAACATTTCACTTCCTCACTACCTTCCACTTACGCTGTCAACTCTCCTCCATACACTTACGATAAAACTAAATTACGTTTTCGTCTATATTTGATCTGTTTAGTGTTGGGTTTATCTTTTTTTTGTGATAGACTTAATAATTTCCATTGATTCTGTGTTAAGAACTTGCGCACAAAAACTGTTGTAATAGTTTAAATAAGCAATCGTCTGGGGTCCAGGAATGGATTAATCCATTTTACATTAATTCCTATGGGGAAAATAGTTTCGATTTACGAACGACCTTGAGGAACGAATCAAGTTCGTGAACCGATATTTGACTGTACATATAAAACACAAATATCAGATTTATTAATAATATTTTACCTTTTTCAATATCTTTCCATTCTTTTCTAGAGTTTCCTCGACATTTATCACTCGCCTAGTTCCGAACATCTTTTTATTTCCATGAATTTTAACCGCTCGTCGGAACAAATTGTCCAGGGTGTTCATCTCTAGGAAGAAGTGTTCGGTTCGACAATTTTTTTTATAAGGACCAGCTGGGTGACTCGGATTAACGCTTTTCGCCTAAAAAAGAAACAAATCTTTTAAAAAATAAAAAGGTTGTCGATATTTATTAAAATCAGATTCTTACCCAGACTTTGGTTCGATTTCTCCATTTAGTCCACGGTTTTTGCAGGAAAACATAAAGTGGAAAAGTTATCACATCGTACAAAACAGCAATAAGTCTCAGACCATTCACAAATGCATCTATTGCATTCATTATTTATTTTTAGAAGAATATTCAGTTGAAGTGGTCGACTAATGATTAAATAATCCTATTCTAGGAAACAAAAAAGGAATTATTATTTGGTAAAAAGGAAATCATCCATACCGATTTGCACAGGTTAATAGTAAATTCTCTTTACAAATGCTTATGCAACCTAACTGGAAACATTACGTCTGCAAGGCAGTCAGCCAGACTACATTGCAGATGTACTCATATGTTAAAGGTTACAACTGGATGTCAGTCCAACGTCGGCTGCATTCTCCTTTCAACATTTCGAAAATATCTAATCCTGTTCGTTTCACCTTGGGCAAATCGACAACCTTCAACTTTTTTTCCCCTCTTTTCACTATCTCGCCCTCGCTTTACACCATAATTACAGTCACAAATTATATGATATCGTTCAAATCTGATCCGCATTTTACTTCGGAATTTATTTAAAAAAATATAAACTTATCCAGAAATTTTATATTTAGTAAAAAGAAGATTCATTTCAAATATTCTCTGAAGCATATGCATCTACACGTTGTTTCTAAAAGGCAAAGAAGATAAAATTCACGAAAAAATTAAAAATACTACAAAAATTATTAGAGTTTTAAAAGAACATATGTTTTTGTTGGAATTTATCTATCTGTAAAAATTGTCAGAGTACCACATCTGTAAAAATTGCTTTAGTATCATATCGATTTCTCATTGAAAATCGAAGCGATATGCTTTGACTCCATACCGAATCAAAGTATATCGCTTCTCATTGATACTGAATCGATATCGCGCCAATCGATGATACCGAAGCGAAATCTGACTGGATTGAGATTGGCATTATATAGATTCTAATTTGATAAAAAAGACAAAAAAAATTTACAGACAGCAGAACAGGTGCATGTAATGTAATAAAAATTTTAATTTTTTAAATAAGCATTTATTTTTCAAATCAAACGCTGGTTACTTTTCAGCGAGAAGATAGTTTATTCAACTTCTTTAATTAAATTTCTTGTGCCTTACTTGGTGCATGAGAATATTATCTGCAGTTTCCTTAAACTGCAACAAAGGTAGAGCGGATTTTTCAAAAAAACGAAAGAAAAATAAGATGAGCTGCGTTTTCCTCCTATTCGAGTAGTAACTCCTAGAGTCCTATACGATAAAATCCAATTCAGTATCAGATACAAAGCTATTGCTGTATCGGAGGCAAGGATTTATTACAATCAGCCGACTCTGTACAAATTGCATAGACTTGTTTTAACCATTAGTTGTTACTATAATATCCACAGAAATTTATAAATAAACAAAGGTAGAGCGGATTTTTCAAAAAACTGAAAGAAAAATAAGATATGCAGGTTTAAACCGTTATTAATGATATATCTGTACAGTTTAACACCATTTTAATTTTTAACCTGAATGGTGTCACTTCGAACTATGACAATTGCTTCCTGAACGAAAGAGGAAAAGGCAAACGATATTAGATGATTTATTAACGAAACAACAAAAAATGTCAAATTCCAACCTTCCTTATCACAAACATAAATTATTTACTCAAATATTTTTGATTTTAATGAATGTTTTATGAATTTACCTTGCTTATAAATGTATATATATATATTTATGACTTGTTTTGTAATTTTCTTAGATTATAATATATACTTTGTGCAATAAATAGTACTGCCTGTTGTCTGTGTATTAGTAATAAAAAATGTTTCTATTTAATGTAAATATAATAATAATACAATATTACAAAATAAAATAAAAAACTGTCCTGTTTCATCTATCTCCATTATTTACGAGTTAAGAAACGATTTCGTTTAACGATGTTTCATTTAGCGCATTGTTTTTCCGAACGTATCCCTAGCGTTAAACGGTGTCTTACTGTACATATAAAAATGTTTACAGACAAGAAGAATGTGTTCCAATATGTCTCCATAACTGAAAAACTTACATCAAATACAGTAAACCTTTGCAGAACGCGATTGTTACATCATTAATTCATCACAAACATAAATTATTTACTCAAATATTTTTGATTTTAATGAATGTTTTATGAATTTACCTTGCTTATAAATGTATATATATATATTTATGACTTGTTTTGTAATTTTCTTAGATTATAATATATACTTTGTGCAATAAATAGTACTGCCTGTTGTCTGTGTATTAGTAATAAAAAATGTTTCTATTTAATGTAAATATAATAATAATACAATATTACAAAATAAAATAAAAAACTGTCCTGTTTCATCTATCTCCATTATTTACGAGTTAAGAAACGATTTCGTTTAACGATGTTTCATTTAGCGCATGGTTTTTCCGAACGTATCCCTAGCGTTAAACGGGGTCTTACTGTACATATAAAGATGTTTATAGACAAGAAGAATGTGTTCCAATATGTCTCCATAACTGAAAAACTTACATCAAATACAGTAAACCTTTGCAGAACGCGATTGTTACATCATTAATATATTGCGCGCACGGCAAAATCGCGTTCGTAAAGTTAACATTCTATGGAAAAAAATGTTAGTTACATCATTAATATATTGCGCGCACGGCAAAATCGCGTTCGTAAAGTTAACATTCTATGCAAAAAATGTTATAGTTCAAATTAAGAAAGTACGTATATGGGACAATAACTGACGCAACTCTTTAAAAGTTTCGCGGTAAGGAGCGCAAAGTTTTTCAATGCCTCTCATAAAGTGTTCTTACGCTTGATTCGTTTATAGCTTGTTCTCTTGCAAGCTATGAAACACGTATACCATTTTTCAATTTAGTTAAAATTTCAATTTTCTGAGATAATATTAAAACTTTGAGTCTTTTTTTTGCTGCTTTATCAGCTTCATTCTTCCTCTTACAAGGTTAGATGTCATATTGAATTTTTGAAATTAAAAGAAATATAAATACTTGTACAAAAGGAGAAGTGGATAAACACTGATAAATACGTGATTACAAGACTGTTAACATGAATGAAATGATCGCAACTCGGGCAGCGTCAAGCAGGGTTTCCAGATGCGCGCGTGGATATCTTTGCAGATACCTACATGCTCATCAGGGTACCGCGTATGAATGAAATTCTAGCGTTGGGCAAATTAAATGAAAACAATTAAGATAACGTGTATATGCACAATCGCGTTCTGCAAATGCGCGCTCGGAAAGGGTTTACTGTAGTATCATCGTATTTATTTATTCATATACACGAGATTTTTTTGATACAGTTACTTTATTTTGTCCAGGAACCACGAAAACGGCAAAATAATTGCAGTCAAAATCACTCAAAATTATTATACTTTTCTATAGCGACTATAGACTACCAGAAAGTAAAACTACTCAGACTGAAATCCCGATATTATTCATAATAATTTAAATTATATGAAAAATAAAATACTGTTCATTATTAAATCTATGTATAAATAAAACTAAATAGAATACTCATGTCTCTTTTTATATCTCCAGAAAAGTAAACTCTTGGAATGTTGAATATACTCACTTGTTAACAACAATAATTTTATGTTCTGATCGTACAATCCAAAATGAAAACAGGAAAAGTGCTAATATTGAAACAGATGATTAATAAATAATTATGATTTATTCCCCAGCTTCTTAATCATAAATAATATATAATTAAAAAGCTGGAGAACAAACACAAACAAGGAAAAATCTAAATATTTTACATATTATAGCAAATAAATTATTGTACAGGAATTCCTTGATTAGTGCGGATTTGAATAATGCGGTTTTGATTAGTGCGAAAAAAATTTGAGACTATCCCTTAAAATATGTGGTGCCAAATTTAATTAGTACACTTCAACAAGTTCGATTATTTATTTATTTCTGCAAACCCTCTGAAGTGTTGGCAACTGAATCTCGATTTGAATAATGCGGTTTTGATTAGTGCGAAAAAAATTTGAGACTATCCCTTAAAATATGCGGTGCCAAATTTAATTAGTGCACTTCAACAAGTTCGATTATTTATTTATTTCTGCAAACCCTCTGAAGCGTTGACAACTGAATCTGGGGAATTGTAGTCTACATGATTAGAGCACCGCAATAAATTTATTTATTTATTTTTTAATTCTGTTAATATTAGGATTTTCGTCATCTATTTGTTATATTTTAATTTCGTTCGCAATTTTATTTATTAATAAAGTTATGTGAATGGCAATTACCTAATAATAGCCATTACAATGTTATATAGCCAGTCTGGCCTTCAGTTCCTCTCCGCACTCGATGTCTATGGACATGCAATTATATTTTACAAAATTTATACAATTTTGTAAAACATAAATTTTAATTCTTACTATAAACTTTTCAATATTTATATATATTCATCAATGATTTATAGTACATGTAAAGCAATATAGATACGTTTTAAGAGAGGAAAATAAATACATGTTCATAATTTTGATATTTTCCAGGATTTATTACAATTATTCCCATTGGTTTTTTTAGTTTGATTAGTGCGGTTTTGATATATGCGGTGCATTGCGAGAATTTATTAACCGCACTAATCAAGGGATTCCTGTATATACAAATAGGCCTATAATGTTTCTAACCATATTAAGTTATAATTTGAGGCCCCTAAAATCACGAGGCCCTGGCAGCTACCTCTCTTGTCGCCCTCTGATAGCCCCTGGATTTACTACTATTATTAAGTATAGAGTGGATCGGGGGAAGATGCGTATTTCTCTAATTCTTTAATATTTAAACAGATGGCGATTTATTAACCGCACTAATCAAGGGATTCCTGTATATACAAATAGGCCTATAATGTTTCTAATCATATTAAGTTATAATTTGAGGCCCCTAAAATCGCGAGGACCTGGCAGCTGCCTCTCTTGTCGCCCACTGATAGCCCCTGGATTTACTACTATTATTAAGTATAGAGTGGATCGGGGGAAGATGCGTATTTCTCTAATTCTTTAATATTTAAACAGATGGCGATAATGGTGGTTTATTATAACCTCCTATAAGCCCGCCAAAAATATAGATGATGGATATTATCAGATTATCAATTACTTGCATTAGAAATCAAAAAGTTTCCAGTGAGTGTTGAAATTTTCATCAAAAATTATAGAAATATAAATAATGATGGAAAATATGGCATGGGACCACACAGTAAATAACTCATTATATGTTTAATACTAATTGTATATGAAGGGCTTAGGAAAAACTGTTAAATCCACTTTTCTAAGTGTTTAGATAGCTTATTTTATATGGACAAATGGACAACTCCTACATCTTTCTTAATTAAAACAGATTGCTCTATATCAACTTCTGATTTTCGATATAGGGAGCCACTAAAGCCATCAAAGAGTCGAATGTGACTCAAAAACCGCATCTTAACCTAGTGGATGTATAAAATATCCAATTAGCTGATTTTATTTAATTCTTGTAATTTTATAGAATTTAATAATTTAGTCTATCTGATTTTATTTAATTCTTGTAATTTTATAGAATTTAATAATTTATTTCTTTAAAATACATAGTATAGTGAACAAGAAGTTTGTTGGATGATTAAAGAGTTCATTTTGGCTATTTATTAAAGGTGAATAACATGAAAAGCGCAGTGGCATCTTACCCGGAATATTAAGGTTAAGATGACTAATTGTAACTTTTTTTAAAAAAATAATAAAAAATTACCCGATTGCTATATCAAAGATTTTGATGGAGTCATATATGCATAACACTTGTAAATTTAAGTACAAAAAATATGAAAGGAAAATATTCAAATTTAATATGAGTTTTAGGGTCAAAAAGCTAAAGTATGGCGACTTCCCCCGATCCACTATACTGTATGGAATTCCATATCCCTGTGAAGTTTTGAAGTAATATAAACTTTCTGTTTTTGCATCTTTCATAGTATGTTTCATTCTAAAATTCGCACCAAAGACTGGTTTGAATTCTGAAGTATATTCTTGACTTTTATTGTATGAAAATACCATAAATGCAAAAATTTAGACACGGCATCTGATCCGAATAAAAAGTGGCATCTTTTTCGTGAATCAGAATATGCCTAAACAAACTAATAGCATAGGCCAAGTATTCTATAAAAACTATCCATACTATATCAGTTTATTCTAGATTGATACCATTGCCATCAATAATAACTACTTTAAAAGATGACTGCGGCAATTTTGAGACAAAAATTCTAATACGTTTCTGGAATTTTTCGATTAATTTCATAAGAGTATGCATATTTAATTTTTTAAGGGGTCTTATGAAAAAAGTGTTGAACAAACGTTGAAACACATAAGAGTATGCATATTTAATTTTTTAAGGGGTCTTATGAAAAAAGTGTTGAACAAACGCTGTAACACTAATCATAAAAAAATTGTTTACTTCCTCTATCAAGGCGCACGGCAGTGCGCCGGGCCAAGTTCGCGCGGCGCACACCGTGTGTATATTTACACGAACCAACTTAAGCTATATTTCTATCTCCATAACTTCGCTTCTGATTAAACTAGTAAAACCAAAATTGTATATGTTGTTAAGTATTATTCCCTCACGCTCCTGTAAAAATTTCAAACTTTAATGTCTAGGAACCATCTCCATAACTTCGCTTCTGATTAAACTAGTAAAACCAAAATTGTATATGTTGTTAAGCATTATTCCCTCACGCTCCTGTAAAAATTTCAAACTTTAATATCAAAGTGTCTAGGAGATAGAGACCCCAGAAAATCGCAAATTTGGGCACTGACTCACTCATCAAAATTATATAGTGCTTCCCGTAGACGTAGAGACTTGAAATTTAGCACAAGTATAGCTCTTAGGATAAAAGTAAAGGAAAAAATATCTTTGTGACATTTACTTAACCCGAAGCGATTGAGCGCGTCGCGTCGCGTCGCATCCGGCAGTGCGGCGTCGCCTATATAGCAAACATTTTTAATGAATATATTGGTGAATATAATGAACATATCTGTTATTACGAAATATTCTCGTAGTTCCGTCCGAATACATACTTTGCCATCTCTATTAAAACGCTATTAATACGAAACGGATAATTTATAAACATGGTTAAAAGGAAAAAATGGAGTCGCGCGAAGAATTATTTAGCTATCATAGATTTTTATTTATTTAGCGTGTTTATTCAATATAACAACTTAGCAAAAAGTACTAATATCCCACCAAAAACAAATATGTGAAAAAATGGTCCAAGTACTATTTTACCAGTTTGTTTGGCCACAAAAAGAGTAGAGTTCTAAAACAGGTGCCAAGTTCCATTCCAACCCCAATGTCAAAAAGTGAGATTTAAATACTGAAGTAAATTCAATACAGTGTCACTTTCAGGCTTTTACTTCGCAAGTTTTTGAGTTATATTAAGTTATTACCCAAAACTTGTCAAGTAAAAGCCTGAAGATGTGACACTGAATTGAATTTATTTCTGTATTTAAATCTCATTTTTCGACATTCGGGTTGGAATGGAACTTGGCATCTGTTTTAGAACTCTATCCTCTTGGTGGCCAAACAAACTGGTAGAATAGAACTTGGCCCATTTTTTCACAATTTTGTTTTTGGTGGGATTAATATCTTACTCCGATCTCTATTAAAACAATTTATTATAATTTCAATTACAATAAATACAATATCCCAGAAGCTTTATTAATTAGTATTTTGATCAAAAAAATTGTCTACTCTTTACGATAACCAAGAAAATATTCTTTGATGTACTTAAGTTTATCTATTGTACAGTTAAGCTATAGTTAATGTAGGTTTCTATAGTATAAAAATCTTTCAGAAGCTATCCAGCCTGCAAGGATTCATAATTGTAAATTTTTCTTATAACATTGGTCGCTTATTTTTTATTTGGTGATTTTTATTTTTTTTACTTAGGAAAATAATGCGGTTTAATACAGTTGTTACGGTTAACTGCTTCACTTCTTTCTGCTCTCTTATTTATGAATTATTTGGTTGGTTAATTGTATTAGTTGGTTAGCCTAGTAGTTAAATCTGACAATTTAATTAATAAAAACAGATAATTATGTTTTACTGGGTGTTTTCTCTTAATTAATACTATTCCAATGGTTTAATCTCCGATTAACCCAGGAGTTCGGTGACAGCCTAGTAGTTAAATCTGACAATTTAATTAATAAAAACAGATAATTATGTTTTACTGGGTATTTTCTCTTAATTAATACTATTCCAATGGTTTATTCTCCGATTAACCCAGGAGTTCGGTGACAGAAGGATCGACTTTAAAGTTGAACAGAGGACTTATCTCAAATCCACTGCAATCTTTTGCTCAAGTACCGATCTACTTTCAATCCTTTTCCCCCTCTTTTCTCTCGCTTTTGTTTCACGCATCCTTAATTTTTCCACTTCATCTCATCTACTTCCTCCTATCAATCGTCTGGACTGACTGCATGCAAAAATTTGGGATTTCTATCCAGAGAATCTGAGATACGAATCCAAGTCTACCACTCAGAATATTTATAATGAGGGCTCCAGATCGGTTCCTCGATCCCAGTTCATTACAATCTAATTAATCTCTCAGAATGGGCAGTCCATGGTTGAATTTGAAAAACACGTCGCTTAATAATCAGATAATGAGGAGTAACGTAAAAAAATACATTCTTCTATCTACTTACCGCTCTGTTAATCTTCTATCCTTTCAAATATTCTTGAGTCAGATATTATACCTGTTGCAGGTAGTGACGGTCATTGGTCTTCCTTTCTTCTTATTGGCTAAAAGCAGTCGGGTTTAGAGTTTTACTGATAACTATCTCCATTCTTAAATTATTTTATATCCAGTTAATTTATTCTGTTATCAATTTTTGACTGGTTCAGTCTGTATTCTTCCTCGATGCTTGTGAAGGAACGGAACTGGTAAATGAAACGACTAATCCTAAATTCTTTAATACATCTAAACTCTATTAAAAATTAATAATTAAAGTTTAGATGTATGTGAAAGATTTTAAGATCTTTCAAAAAAATTCTTCTATGGAAAAAATACTTTCACTGAGCTTTCGGATAATTGCTGGATAAAACAGCGCTTACTGAATAAAACAGCATCTGCATCATCAGTTCTCAAAGTTTAGATGTATGTGAAAGATTTTAAGATCTTTCAAAAAAATTCTTCTATGGAAAAGATACTTTCACTGAGCTTTCGGATAATTGCTGGAATGGAAGATAATTTACAATGTATAATTTACTGAATAAAACAGCATCTGCATCATCAGTTCCCGATGCAGTTGATCATATACTGTATTTGGCCAGTTATGACTTGGATAGAATTCATCTGTCAGATGAAAAACAGCCAGTCGTCTAGCTGGTAATATTTGACAGAACAATAGCCTCCGGGGAAGTAAAGAAAATGCACAAGTGGAAGGACAAAAGAAGACGCCCGTACACGGATCGATGACTTTTATTCGTATGAAAGTGGAATGGCCTGCTTTCTCTGTTCGTTTTACACGCTTTCTTCCTAAATCACCCGTTTCACCAAATTTAACATTTAATTTTCACATTATCGATAAACAGAAACAAATTATTATAATTTTAAAAAGTTAATGAGAAAAATTAATCCATTCAGTCGTACACAACTAACAAGTAAGATTTATATTTTCTAACTAATTTTTCTACAGCTTTATATAAGAATAAATAAGTTATAACAACTTCCCAATGGTCATTAAATCCTTTATAGTAATTACTTTTCTACAGAGAATTTTTTTCATTACTGATGTTCTTGAATCTTCAAGTTCTAAAATAAAAGTATAAATTATTGATACTATAGTATCAATAATATACTATCCTATTACTGATATTGATACTGTAGTATCAGTAATTTATACGACCCTAGATAACTTCTTTCTAAAGAGAGTTATTTCTTAATTTCTCACAGAATCTCGATCATTCAGAAACTCTGCATTTATTAATATTTACAGATTTTTTTACCTATTTGAATACCTTGACAACAAATAAACATTTAAAAAAGTTTTAAGAGCCTCCTATTTTGGCTATGTAATTTTTTAAAAAGTCTATATTGATTTCAGTCATTGCTTGAAGAACCATCGATATCTTTTAATGAATGAAGACCAGGCCTGTTTATAATCGTTATAACTGTGCACTTACCATCAGGCGCGTTTTAATCGATTGTCTTATTTTATCACTAAATTCGATAGTTCTGATTTTAATCTCAAGGTCATTATTGGTAATGATTTTAACTATTCTAGCTCTTTTATTTTTTTATAGGATATCTATGATTTACATCATCTTAATATTGTAAAATAGATGCTAAGAATTTATTTTACAATATTATTATTTGTTTTTATTTGAATTTTTTTGTCACTGAAGTTTAAACTCTTAATGAGTGAAATAAGCCCCTTAATGATGATAAAAAAAATTGAAGATAAAATTTTTTTAAGCAACTGGGCTTTCAATTTATCCACTATAAGTCACTGAAAAAATGCTCATCATGGGCATTTCGTTAAGCATTTTTTGTTGGAGTCAGCCATCAGAGGTAGATATACATCACAACATGGTGGCAGTCAGAACAATAAAATTATTTAAAATTGCAATAAAATGAATTCTTTCTGTACAATTTATTGATTAGATTACGTTAGTTAAGCCGCCATATCTCACGAGCGATATTCTGCATCTGGCGGTTTATAGAGCCCATCACAGGCTGGCCAACATCCATGATGGGGTTAACAGATGGTTGAAGGATGAGGTTCAACGGGCCGAGCCCGGACCACTGCTGACTGTTGAAAAACTGGAGGTATGAGATTCGGATTTGAACCTGGTCCTTCAGGGTGGTAAGCCAAAGCTTTACCAAACCGCCATCCAGCGACTATAATTTATTGATTTATGTATTATTTTAAATTTAATATGTCTATTTAAAAACACAATTTTAAATTTAATGTGAATAACAAAATCTGGATGTCTAAACATAGACTTATCATCCAGAAGAGATTTGCAATAAAACATCAAATACTGAGAACGATAGTTGTATAGGTAATAGAAGATTACAACATAAACGAAATCCAGGAGATATTTTATGAGCAGGAATTGAAGAAAAATATATCATAATATAGACTTGTAGGAAATCTGTAAAATTTCTGAAAATGCAGAGTTGGAAACAAAACACCGTATTTTGTGAACTGTCTCAGATTACTCACATAAATTTAATTCCTGGGTTGACATAATAAAATCTATCCTACCGTAGAAAATAAAATCATTAATAATGAAGTATAGATACTGTTGACACGCCAGGTTTAATTTAACCAAATATTACACCGAGCAGGCAGGAGGAGGTGGAATACCTGTCTTGGATTCAAAGTTTCAAAGACGAGGAGGATTCAGTTCGACTATATTTTTACTTATTACCGATTTCGACTTACCTATTTACTTATACTGCTTAAAATGCTGCGGTAGAAGCAAGTATCTTCCATCTGAAGGATCCGGATTCGATTCCCAGATCCTATACCTACAAGTTCTTTTAGGGAGGTCCGAACTGGTGTCGCTGTTGAACTCATCTTCCAACTGAGTGCTGATCCCAGGGTCGTTCACATCTCTAGTGTGCTCAGATTATCCTTTCTGAACGGCAGCTAGAGTATGAGTGGCCCATGCAAGTACTGAAAATGTTATGCTGTTTAATATCATACAAATGGAAAATGGGATTAGAGAATATAAATTCATTTATTTATTATATATTATTTGTATTATTGAATTCCATTTGAATGATTCATTTTTAAAAACTTTATTAATATTTATTTCGATAAAATCGACTAATTAGTATTATTTACAATTTAACAAAAATTTAAAATATCTGAAAGAATTTTACGAGCAAATTTGCAAAGACAAGGCAAAGAAAGATATACTGCAGAGAAGAGGGATATAATTTGTCTGTTCTATGTAGAATCATTCGTATCGAAAATAAGAGAATAGCATTAAAATGCAGTAGTTATTAATTTGAATAATTTTTTAATGATTAAATTTGGACATGTCAATTTTAATTCATATTTTTTCATTTATATATTTAAAAGTAATCAAAAGTATGTAAATTAGAAATGAGACTGAAACTCGCAGTAAAATAATGAAGAAAATTCTTTAACTCCTGAATCGAACAATCGACCAACGATAAATAGTAAAGTATTATAATATTACAATTCTCTGATCTTTCTATTTATATATTAACAAATATTTTCAATAAAATTGCAAGAAGTGCAAGATCTGTATTCTTGTTCAAGCAGAGTTGTAATTTTTATGATCGATTCTCATCATGGCATCTAGAATCTGCTTATAATAACGTTCAATAACTTTGCGTCTCAATTTGAAGGTGGCAGTGACAAATCCTGTTTCTGGCAACCATTCCTCGGCACACAGTTTCACGTATTTGGGGATTTCTATTCGTAACAAATTACCTGAAAAAAGAAGAGAATAAATCTACATTCCATCACGGAAACAAAGAAAAATTAGAACAAAACTCACAATTTTTTGCATATTGTTGAATGATTTTGGTAGCTTCGTTATTCACACGCGAATTACCACAGAGCTGCCTAAAATCCTGTGAATCTTCCTTCAGTCGTTGGGCCAAACGAATTAGGGCTGGGGCATGAGGAACTACCAAGGCTACAACATAACTGAGATAGCCATGGCCAAAGACACAGATATTATCTACTAGAGTGCAGGTCTTAAGTTGACTCTCCACCTTGCTCAACGATACATATTCACCAAACTGCAATTTCAGCAAGTCCTTTTTCCTGTCTGAAAAATAAAGTTGGATTTAATATTCTGATGTCGTTGAAGTCACCGATTTTCCTCACCTATGAGTTTGAAACATCCATCAGGATGGACTTCAGCAATATCCCCGGTATAAAACCATCTGATACCGTCTTCTTCCACATAACATTCTTTGGTTAACTCTTCCATTTTGAAGTAGCCCGAAGTCACACATTCCCCACCGATCACCACTTCTCCTCGAGGATATGGTTTATCTGTAGGATAGTAACCACCTAAAATAGAAAATCTTCATTTTAAAATAAAATGAAAAATGAAGGAAATGTACTATAAAATTGAGATTATAAGCTAAATGTATGAGTATCTGAATACTGTTAGTCTATTATTCTTCTGCATGCAATTTTTATATTTAATACAACTTTCCAATCGTTTTCTGATTATTATTAGAGCTATTTTAGGCAGTATCATAGATTCCCTATCCCCTTGCAAGATTCAATCAGACTGCTGAGAAGGGAAATCTACAGATTCGTGATATAAATTTTGAGATATGAGACTCGGATCCTCTGGAAGGAGCAATGAAGCATTTTCTCTTGTGAAATCCAGCCAATTGTGTCTAGCTTTAGATACTTTACACAAAAAATAATGTTTCCTATGATATTATTAACGAAAGTTGATTCAAAATGTATCATTCTGTTAACTAATATTCCAATTTAATCAGTTATTTTTGTATAATTTAAATTCCTTCCGAAATATTTTATGCACATCATAGCTAGTTAAGTCTAATAAAATATATAATCATCTTAAATGAAAGGAGAATATGCACAAATATAAAGCATATATAAAAGAATATAATAAAAATCAAAATATAAAATTTATTTGACACAAAAGTAGCCTAATCGATATTTAATAAGAAACCATAAAAATTAATTTATGGTCATTTAAAGATTTTATATTCGAAATATAAGTAATCTGATTATTGAGACTGAATGTAAAATTTCAAAATCATAATTTTTTGGACAGACTTATATATGGCCAAAAATTGAAAAATGAATTAATCGAATAATTCGATTAGGTTAGGTAGGTTAACCGACCATATCGCAAGAGAGATATACTATATCTGGCGACGGCCACTTACAGAGCCCATCACAGACTGAACAGTACCTATGATGGGTCAACCGAAAAGTTGAAGGATGGGATTTTTGTCAACAGATGACGCCACACTCCATTCTGGTTGAATACTATGTGGCGGGCCGAAACAAGCCCTTCCAAGGCTGCCCACCCCTGCGGAGAGATCAGCAGGATTGTGGAGGACGGAAAAATACGGCCGGGTCCGGACCTGGACCCGGATTTTATTGTTCTGACTGCCACCATGTTGTGATATATATTGATGTTCTAAATATTGAAGGAGGGGTTCAACGGGCCGAGCCCGGAAAGCGAAACAAGCCCTTGCAAGGCCGCCCACCCCTGCGGAGAGATCAGCCGGATTATGGAGGACGGAAATCGACGGCCGGGCCCTGACCCGGACCCAGATTTTATTGTTCTGACTGCCACCATGTTGTGATGTATATTGATGTTCTAAATATTGAAGGATGGGTTCAACGGGCGGAGCCCGGATCTCTCCCGCCGTCTGGATGGCCGCGTGGTAAATCTGTGCCTTACCACCCTGAGGATCCGGGTTCAAATATGGGTCCTACACCTCCAGTTTTTCAAGAAGGGTACGTGCCCGCACCATTGAACCCCATCTTTAACCATCCGGTTAACCCTATCGTGAGTGTTGGCCGGATCCGGGTTCAAATATGGGTCCTACACCTCCAGTTTTTCAAGAAGGGTACGTGCCCGCCCCGTTGAACCCCATCTTTAACCATCCGGTTAACCCTATCGTGAGTGTTGGCGAGCCTATGATGGGTTCTATCAGTTGCCACCGCCAGAGAGAGAATATTCCCTGAGGTTATAGCGACTTAACAAAACTAATCTAACCTAACCGGACCGCTCCCGAAAAACTGAAGATAAGGGATCCGGATTTGAATCTGATCTTTCAGAATGGTAAGTCACAGCTTTACCAAGCGATCATCCGGCCGACATTCGATTAACTCTTGTCTTCCTTATAATAAAGAATACATTTCAGATATGTATGCAAATGTTTCAATTTCGCAGAATATTCCCTGAGGTTATAGCGACTTAACAAAACTAATCTAACCTAACCGGACCGCTTCCGAAAAACTGAAGATAAGGGATCCGGATTTGAATCCGATCTTTCAGAATGGTAAGTCACAGCTTTACCAAGCGATCATCCGGCCAACATTCGATTAACTCTTGTCTTCCTTATAACAAAAGAATACATTTCAGATATGTATGCAAATGTTTCAATTTCTTCTATTAAAACTATATTTAGAGATAATATTCAGGTAAACAGTATATACAACTGCATATTCACATAACTTCAAATAATATTTTTTTATTTTCAGAAAAATTGCTGCAACTATTAAAATATCTGATTTCATTTATATTTGAATCTTTTAATTTTCATGTACGATCAAACTTCTATATTTATAATCATATTTTCACTTGAGTAAAGTTATTTTCAGAGGTTTAGAAGCATATAACTAATACAAATAAAAATAATATAATAATATTAATACAATATTATAATATAATAATAAAATAAAATGATAATATTATAACATAGTTATTAAAAAATTAAGTTTACAGTTAGTTAAACTTAATAGTAAAAGTTCTTTAATGTTTTCTTTTATTGAGCACAAACTTCCATGGGTGGCTGTGGCTCCCAGGCGATCTTATCGTTTACTAGGTCTTACTCCTCACTTCTTTTTAATATCTCCAACGACTCTGTGATAGTAGGTTTCGTCCCAGGCTTTACTGATTTAATAATCTTTGCTTCCCAAAATATAGTTAAATCCTTATTATATGCTTCTACCGCCAAGGATGTTGACAAATTGGCTTGTTTGATATCCCGTTTATGTTAACAGAACATAAACGGAATATCAAACAAGCCAATATTTAAATCTCATTTTTCAACCCCAATGTTTTAATATTATTGTGAAAGAATAATAAAAATTTGAATACATATTCATATTTTTAATAATAATATGTATAAAAGAGGAATTTTCAGATAAAATCTTGAAATTCAGCACAAAGAGCAGAGAAAAATATGGAACTAGTTATGAATTTAGAATTAATTCTAAATATGTTCTAAAGTTTATATTGCTCTGTATTAATTGCTGAAGAGGACCCAGAAGGTCAAAAGTGCTTCAATAAAATTATTTTGATTGACAAAGAAAGTTTTACTGTGTTTTCTATATTTTTTCCCTGCTCTTTGTAATAAATTTCAAGAATATAAAAATTTGAACAATTAATTCGATTATTTTCATCTGAAAATGATTCTCAATTTAAAAACATTTTTTTTTTTTGATAATTCATCGATTTCAATCCATTTCTGAAATTATTTTAGCCCATTCAAAAACAATTTCTTAAAAAAAAAATGATAGTCAAAACATTGTTGAAAGAAAACAGTTTCTACTTAAAATGTTTGAATTTCATATTGAACTTATTTTTTTGGATTTCCTACAGAAAACTGAAAAAAATCTAGTTTAAGATCATGTTCCTGATCAACAGAACCTCAAAATTTTCTTATGGCTGGTATCAGTGTGTTAATCGTTTGCATACTATAATTGGAATGACTTGGAGAAATCTAAAAATAGCCAAAAATAATGAAATCTGCAGACTCTATATACAAGCTTTCATCATTAGCATCATTAATTATGCCATTTCCTATTGTCAGCTTATCAATTAAAGCAAACTCAGGAACTCTTATACATCTACAGTTCAAGAAGCTAAAAGAATAATAGCATTCAATCCTTCTATAGTTAAATGTTATCACCTGCAATAAAATTATTGTAAATCAAGATTTGACTCTCCTAATAAAATATGCAATAGGTGAATTATTCAGTGATTTTATCTTAGTGTTCCTGGAAGACCTGCTAGAAAACAAAACGTTTACTTGTCTTGTTCTGCTAAAAATTCTAGATCTCTTAGGTATAGAACTAAAACAACAGCTAATTGTCATATTTCTATATTTTAATTTTGTACTTTTTTTGTTTTTCTTGCTTTTTGGATACTGAAGGATTATCTAATTTATGAGTGACTTAAAAATTAAATTGAATTAAACTGGACTTTATATTGAATCAACTAAAAATTCAGTATTAGTCTTAATATAAATTGATATTTTAAGATCAGAAATCAATAGAGAGATGGCTTTTTAAGTCTTCAAATTAAATGTCTAATTAAAAGCAATGTTTTAGCATATTGATTTAAGAATCACAGTTTTTAAATGCATATGTTGTTATGATGTATGTTATTTTCGTAACATGCATTTTAAGAATTATAAAATATGTTTATTAAAGTAAATAATAAACTAAATTATTGATATATTGCTCTAGAAATTTCCCATTTATCTAATCATATATTTTTACATTGGCATTTCTTGATCCCCAAGGATGTTAGATTTAGAGAATTTACTGCAATTACACATTTATCTGCAAGGATATTTTAAGCATATTTATATTATGTAATTATTTATTAAAATTAAATTACCTTTGGATCATGTACAAAACAACCATCTCGACAATTTGGTGGCATTTCTCCAGTAGTCATATATCTTAAGCATTCAATTATTGTCTGTAATTATTAAAATTAAGAACTTATTTAAAAGAGTTTTCAATATAATATGATAAATATTTTTTATTAAATACAGGCATACCTCACTTATCAGTGCTTTGGTAAAACAGTACTTCTCAATTATATTCTATCTTTTTATTTTATATCTCAAAATGAAAATTATCTGCAAAATAGTACCTAAAATAGGTATATAAAATATAAATTAACATATAGACAGGCCAAGCCAAGAGCCATTCTGAAAAATTGTAGGTGAAAAACCCAGAATTGAATCTGGATTCTCCCAATTAATAAGCAAAAGCTTTAAAACTCTGCTATCTGGCCAAGTTTTTTTAGGCCTAACACTATTATGCACTTAATGAATAATAGTGTAAATATATTTTTAGGCTTTTATATCCAGTAGCAAATGAAAAAAATTTGTGATTCACTTCACAGAGATGGTCTGGAATGTGGCCATCACAATAATGAAGTATGCCTGTATATATTTAAAAAATAACTTTATCATCATTGGATTTTAATTAAAAATAAAAAGTACAGGTAGTCCTCAACTTAAGATCACTCAGACTTATGAATTTAGTGATGTCATCAATAAATTCCGCAGTCAATGCAACAACTGACATGGGTTCAAGTCCCCAAGTCACAAATTGATATATGGAAAGCATCCTTTTATGTCTGAAAAGTGAGTCTTGTAGTTTTGTGTTCATTTTGTTTACTGTCATCAATAAATTCTGCAGTCAATGCAACAACTGACATGGGTTCAAGTCCCCAAGTCACGAATTGATATATGGAAAGCATCCTTTTATGTCTGACAAGTGAGTCTTGTAGTTTTGTGTTCAGTTTGTTTAGTAAGATAATGTATAATGATCTAGCAAACATTAATAATGAGAAATTCATAAATTTTCGGTGTTTCCAACCTACAATGACGGGGTTCAAAATCAAATTCTACTGTTACCAAGTGGATTAAACAAATGTAATCAATAAATTCTATTACAAATGACAATTCTTTATATTAAAAAATTAATCATTACTTTTGATTATTTATTATTTATATAGAATATTATTATATTTATAATGAAAATAGAATATTTCCATATTCAAGGTAAAATATATTCATGCTTATATTGTAAATAATTATTTTATGTTTTTTAAAAATGCTTTCATTTTTAAAAATAAATTCTTTTTATATATAAACAGACTACAATAAAATTTTAACAACATGGAATAATTTAATGATATACAAATTCATATAAATGCACATTATGCCTCTTTATATATACACTATTATTAAATATATCTATGTGTTTATTATATTCTAATATAGTCTTACAGAATAATGTTTTATTTGCCAACATTTATAATTAATCAAATTAAGATTATCATATATCTATATAAGAAACTACACAAAAGCTTCTCCAACTTACATTAATCTGACTCTAAAAAATTTTTGATGACTATAAGCATTCTGTCACCAATAAAAATACCAAAACTTCTGCTTAGAACTGCGACTGAATTGCTTTTATTAAAATTTGACATATTTTAAAATATCATTTTTGTAAATGTATGGTACAATATTTCAATTTTCCATAGCATTATGGCAACAATGATAAGATATTATTGTAATAATAAAGACATTATATGCTATATATACATAATGTATTAAATTTTTGCTTCCCACCTGAAGGACTAGTTCTATTCAGACACTCACACCATCATATTTTTTATGGAGATTTGGGTCCTGCTTTTTGAATCCTATCCCATTCGATTGTTGTTTTGACTACCATATAATAAGTTCTCCTATCTGATCATTACTTCATGTTTAGAGTTAATTTGATGATATAAAGCCTATTAAAATAGTGTAAAATCAATTTGGCAATCAGCAACATCTCATAGCTGAATTGACAACCATATAAAAATTTTTCTTATGAACTCTTAGTTTCAACTATTCAAAATTAAAATTATTAATTTTCTTACATAACCAATATTTATCTTAAATTCTTAATAAGTAAATGCTTCTGAAATAAAATTTATTCTAAATTTTTGTGGTATTAAAATTTAGAAAATAATTGTCTTTAATGAAAATTAAAATTGTCAAAAGTTCCTATTTAATATATTTTATATATAATTCTGATCTATTACCAAACAGCATTAAGATAATCATCACATCTAATCAAGTTTCGTTTTTGCACTTATTCAAAATAATATTGAAAATATGGCTAAATGGTGGATTACCTGCTGGTAGAATGCAGGTCGCATTACATCATGCGGAATCACACTATAAAACAGGCTTTTTTCAATAAATATATACATATGTCCTCCAGACCACATATGGAGAAACTATATAATATATAATTATACATTATATAGTTTATAAACTAAACTATATAATATATATAATATGTATGTATACATATATTAAAACTATAACACAACATGCCTTTCACTAGCAGGCAATCTACCATTTTGCTGAAAAGACAAACAAAAAAGTTTTGTATATAAGGCTAATTAATATTTGATAGATAAATACATACAGTTTTACCAGATCCATTAGGACCAAGAATAAGTGTTAAGGGTGGATCAAACTGAATAACTTGGCGATTTGCATCTTCTGAGCCAAAACTACGAATTCCTTGAATTGACATTTTTTGAATTGAAGACATTTTTTTTTATTTGATTTATATTTACTCCCTATTAAGTAAAAAAAAAAAAAGCAAGAATTATTACTTAAAAGAAAAACTGCAAAAATATGTTTTAATTTAAATTATTATTTGTATTTTAATAAGATTGGGAGAGGTAAAAATTTATCTTCCTTGTGTGATGGCTACAATTTGCCTATATAACAGGCTTTCTTCATGAATATATATGTGCAATCCCTGGACCAATATAGAGATTGATTAACACCCAATCAATCTCTACATTGTGATTCAGGGAACATATGTACAATACATACTCATTAAGAAAGCCTGCTATATAGACGACACACAGCCATTACATAGGGAAGATAAATCTTTACCAATTTCCTTACTAGATGGTTAAATTTTATTACTGCTTGTGGTTGAGTTTTTAAGCACTTATGTAGTACAATTTTGACACTTATATTGTTGTTATTATACATCTATGTCACTTCGATAACAGATAGCACAACACGTGATTCTGAAATTTGCCGCTACATTTACTTCCGAAATTCATCACTAGATATCGCTTTTAGAATATATCCTTATAGAAAATTACCAATATCGTATTTGTTTTAATTAATATTATTTACTTTGAAAAATTAAAAATATATATACTCTCTGTTCATTTAGTATATCAATGCATAATAAAAGTGAAGAATAAATATAGTATATGTATTTTTTAAAATAGCAAGCTCTAAATAACTACCGTATAGCTACGTGCTATAGCCGGATGGCCGAGTGGCAGCACGTTTTTTTTTTTGTTAACAGATGACGTCACTTTCCATTCAGGGAGAATACTAAGTGACGGGGCGAAACAAGCCCTTCCACAGGCTGCCCACCCCTGCGGTCAGCCGGATTGTGGAGGACGGGGATCGACGGGCCGGGCACGGACCCCATGATAAATATTTTCAA
>AYEL01059723.1:0-146730 GCA_000484575.1 Olivierus martensii | reverse complement strand
CAGCCGTTAGCATGCCATGCAGGAAGACCCGGGTTCGCGTCTCGGGTCCGGCATCTCCTGAAAAGTTTTTCGGGTTCTGGACCCGGCCCGGCGATCATCGTCTTTCACCATCCGGTCCCCACCACGAGTGTGGGCGCAGCCCGAGATTGGAACTGGCCTCGCCTCTTAATAATCTCTTAATCTGATTGGAAAGGGACGTAAAAAAAAAAAAAAAAAAAAAGCTATATGCTAAAAAAGGATGAGAGTAAAACCAATAAAATTTTTTCTTAATCTAATGGTATCAATGTTTTAGTGTGATCGCAATCTGAGGAAAAAGCATTAGCTAAAACCTCCATATTACCCCAGAAGAAGAAGAAGACGTTTTAGTGTGATTCTAAACTGTATAATGTAAAAATGTCTACATAACTAGATATTTTCTTTTTTCTCTTGTTTATATCACTTTTCAGCTGAAGACTCATATAGTAGGATTATTCAAGTGGCTCTCAAGGACTTTTCACATTCCTGATGGAGTTGGCCATCAGTTGAAGAATAATATTAAATATAATTAGATATAAATATAATAATATCAGTAATGCTTATTAATACTACAATATCAGTAACGTTTTTCCATTCAATAATTAAAGTGGCATTGAAAATATAGCATGAACTAAAATTTATTAAAACAATAAAAGTTTTATGGAACATGAAGAATTTCACAAAGCTTTTTGATATTTAAAATAATGCATCAATATTCAAATATTTGAAACCTTCGGGTTGGTAACTGTGGAACAAACAGTTCCTGTGCTATCGTCTTTTTTTTTAATTTTCACGCTGCTTTCTATTCTGTTGGATGCGAAGCATGGGATGTTCGAAAGCTCACAACAGATCAACTATTTCCTTTTCAGCTGCAGAGTTCAATCCCAGATATCTTTCTTCCATATTTTTTCCAGCTGGGCCAAGGGGACTCCTAAAAATATCCTGAATTCTATTTTCCTTCATCTCGAGTAGTACTATCACATGGAGAACTCATCTTAACGTAGCGGGAGAGTTTGTTCCTGTAGATACTATATCAGTAATGCTTATTAATACTTAGTCCCGATACTTAGTACTGGGATATATTAAGTAGCTCTCAGAGGAAACGACATTTATGTGAAGACGGTTCCGCATTGACCTAGTTGCTCCTGCGTTCGCAAGTCGATGCCCCACGTGGAACGGGTGAAATAGGCCTGAGCAACCTGGAGTAACCTGTCCTGAGACTCTGAATTCAATGAGTCCCTTCTAAACTTTCAATAGAGGAATAATATAGCGTCCGAATAGCCCAGCCCACTTGCTCGGATTTATTGGTTCCAGTCAGCCGGATTGGCTGCGTGGATACACTCCGGCTTTCCCCTCTGGAGGATCCGAGTTCGAATCTCGGTTCCCACCTTGAAAATATTTATTATGGGGTCCGATCCGGCTTGTCGATTCGTCCTTCACAATCCGACTGACTCTTCCGCAGGAGTAGGTAGCCTATGGAAGGGCTCGTTTCTTACCACCACTTAGTATTCTTCCAGAATGGAAATGGTATCATCTGTTCACAAAAAATGCGTTCTTTCTGGACCTTGATTGGTTTTCAATAGAGGCATCCAGCATCGTCCGAATAACATGTCCGACTTCTTTCGGATTTACTGATCTCAGACTCTGTCCCAGTAAAGAAATTCACCCATTAGCTCCAGATAGAGCTTCTCTATGCCCATTCCTAGCCGCGGAGGCTGCTTTGCGGTTCGATCGCCAAATCCTTATGGGTCGGGAATTTTTTATTTTAATGTGTTTTACGCTTAATGAATACTAAACAGCCCGACTGACCATACAGGATGGCATTACAATGCTCAACAGGCTGCCCTGGTGGAACTAACCGTCAGGTGGCAATGAGATTCAACGAGCTGGGCCCTAGCCTCTCCTGAAATAACTCGAAGTGTAGTATCCATAAATTAAACCCGGATTTTCCAGGGTGGAAGCAGAACATATTTTCATCACGGTCATTGGGCCGAACTACGAGTCGGGATATGTTTTTGGTAACAGATATCACTGCTTTCCACTCAGAGAATAGAAAGCATGGTATGGATAGAAAATATCATGGAAAGTACTTTCTGGGTGAAAAGTAGTACTCTCTTAGTACCTTTTTCTGTCAACAGATGATGTCATTTTCCATTCTAAAAAAAATACAAAACGACAGGGCGAAACAAGCCCTTTCACAGGTTGCCTACCCCTGCGGAGGGTCAGCCGAATTGTGGAGGAAAGAGATCGATGGACCGGCCCGGACCCAATGATAAACATTTTCAAGGAGTTGGGACCCGAGACTCGAACCAGATCCTCCAGAGTGAAAAGATGAAACATTTCCACGTGGTCAATCTAGCCGACACTCTCTTAGTACTAGAGGATAGTAGTACTAAGTAGCGGAGCGGTCGGCCGAATTGGCCGTGTGGAAAAGCTTCGGCTTTCCACTCTGAAGGACCTGGGTTCGAGTCTCGGGTCCGACTGCTTCGGCTTTCCACTCTGGAGGACCCGGGTTCGAGTCTCGGGTCCCAGTTCAGCTTTCCACTCTGGAGGACCCGGGTTCGAATCTCGGGTCCCACCGCTTGAAAATATTTATCATGGGGTCCAGGCCCGGCCCGTCGATCCCCGTTCTCCACAATCCGGCTAACCCCTCCGCAGGGATGGGCAGCCTATGGAAGGGTTTGTTTCGCTCCGCCACTTAGTATCCTTCCTAAATGGAAAGTGGCGTCATCTGTTGACAAAAAAAAGTAGCGGAGCGAAAAAGCCCTTCAACAGAGTGCCCACTCTTGGGAAAGAATCAGCCGGATTGTGGAGGCGGAGATCGATGGCTGGGCTCAAATCCCACGATAAATATTTCCAAGGAGGGAATCCGAAAATTGCACAGTGTCGAGATTATAATTGCTCCGTAAGTATATTTTGCGTGGGGGAAAAATTCCTCAAATGAATCTTAAATCTCAAGGTGGCAAATCGCGCTAAAGGGGTGAACGGCTGAGATATAGAAGCCCTAAGCGCGCCAGTTTGAAAAATGGACGATTTCGGATTGTTACGGATTTTTTCATCCAAATAATAAAAGTGGAAGACTGCAGAATTTATCCGAGCAATATCAGGCCTTGTCAAGACATCCTGAGCCCGGCCAATTTTCTTTTTTGCTTGCAATTAGTGAGATTACTATGGGGCGGTTCCAACCACGGGCTGCACCGAAGCGAGTATATAATGGGCTGCACCCACACTCGTACAGGGACTGGATGGTGAAGGACGGGGATTGATGGGTCGGGCCCGGAATCACGAAAAAGTTTTTCAGGAGATGCTGGACCCGGGACGCGAACTCGGATCCTCCTGCGGCCAAACCAATCCTTGTGCCAATAAATTACTACGCGGCCATCCTGCGGCTGCTGAGCCAGGCGATTTATAGCGTCGGTCGATATCGTCTTCATGGTGGTCTGCGGCGATTCTCTTCTAGGCCGCATGTAAATCCAGAAGAAAATCGGACACAAACGGAGTTCTCTCGCTCCTTTCTCAATCAATTCTGTTCCTTTCAAACAACGGTATGGGAAAATATGAGTCAATTTGCTTTACCACGGTCGAGCTGTTTCTCAGACTTTCCTTCTGTTGTGGAAGGACTTACTACCGTTATTTTCACTATGCTTTTTTGGTAACAGATGTCGATACTTTTCACTCAGGTAGAATACTTTTCTATGGTAATACTATATAATATTAACTGGCGGGGCAGCTTCTCCCTGAGGAAGGGTCAGCCGGATTGTGAAGAATCCGCAGACCTCCTGAAAAAATTTCCAAAAGGTGGGCTTTTTACACTGGAAGATCCGTGTTAGAGTCTCAGGTCCTATCCCTTGAAAATCTTTAGCATGGAGTTCGGGTCCGGTCTGTCGATCCCAGTCCTCCACAATCCGACTGATCTCTTTGCAAGGGTGGATAGCCTGTGAAAGGACTTGTTTCGCTTCGTCACTTAGTATTCTTACAGAACGAAGGTGTAATCTGTTGATTAAAAAAGACCTCATCTGAGTGTGAGCAGCCTGTAATAGGCATGCAAATGTACTCACCGAGTGGAAAGCGGCATAAAACCATACAGAAAAAATTCTGTGGGCATGTTTTCATCCCACCATTTAGAGCACAACAGAGTGGAAAGTGGCGTCATCTGTTGATGACGCCACTTTCCACTCTGTTGTGCTCTAAATGGTGGGATAAAAATTAATAACAAAAATTAACGTATATGCTATTAATAACAAAAATTAACGTAGCATATAATGGGTGCATAATATGCTACGTTAAGTTTTAACCCATTATATGAAACGTTAATAACAAAAATTAACGTAGCATATAATGGGTGCATTTCTTTATTGGACGGTTTTCTCACCGATTAGACTGGTGGTGGCGGAAGTTGTTTATTTCTTCTCCAAAATGACACTGACATGTTTCGTTTTTCATGTTATTGGGTAAAAACTAACTCTCCTTCCAATCACGGGAAAAATGAAACATGTCCGTATCATTCTCGAAAAGAAATAAACAACTTCCGCCACCACCAGTCTAATCGGTGAGAAAACCGTCCAATAAAGAAATTCACCTAATGTTACAATGATATCATGTGATCATTCAAAATTCGACCAATCAAAATTTGAACAAAAGTCTGAAAGTTTAAATATGCATTTTCGTTGCGATCTCAAAATGTCCATTCCCTGTGCGATATTGATTCACATTACCCTTTGTTACTTGTAGGATCATAAGAAGTTGCTATACAAAGTTTATATATAGTATACAGTATATATAGATAGATTTACTATTTAAGATGCTATTCAACATAAGCAATTAAAAATAATTATTTAAATTTAGATTTGTATAGTCGGAAAGTATAATTCATATTAACATAATTCATTAGGAAAAATTATAAAAATACTGTATTAAGGAAGATCAATTAAAAATAATTATTTAAATTTAGATTTGTATAGTCGGAAAGTATAATTCATATTAATATAGTATTGTATAGTCGGAAAGTATAATTCATTAGGAAAAATTATAAAAATACTGTATTAAGGAAGACAAAAATAATTAAATATTGTATAGCACATTTATTTCAAATAACTTGTAAAAGTTTTAAATTTTTCCTATATGAAAAAATAAATATTTAAAAAAGCAACACTGTACAGTAGTTTAATTTTCTAAATTAATTTTCAGCAATTTGTCTTGAGATGGCATGATTGGATAACAAACTTTTGACGACATCCATTGATATTTTTGCTGTGTGACTTGTTTCCTTATCTTGTTGAAACCATGTTTCGCCATTACTTTGAAGCTAAGTTACCAACTGTAGAGTCACAACTATGTCTAGCATATCTGCACATAACACTTAGCATTTACGGTCATACATTTTTCATTGTCATCTTCAATAATGTAGGGCTCGATAATCCCGAAAGATGAAATAGCGCACCACACTGTCACCTTTTCACAAACAGATAGCACACATTCCTCTTCAAATGCTACGCAAAGTAATGGATAATTTCCAATCGAGGTTACAGGAATGTGTAAAGAGAGAGAGAAAGCAGCCATCTACGGGACATTATCTTCAGAATACGTCATGCTGAACACACGTAAAGTAAATGCTATTTAATGTTCTTATATATTTCATAAGCAAGAGTTTAGAAATGAATTAAATATATGAGATATTCAGTTTTCAAAATCGCCCGTTCTTCTCATAGACCTATACAAATCGATTTAACAGATACATATACATTTGAAACTTTTTTGAAAATTTTTTCAAGTTCATATATAGTTTGATTTTAAAAATTACGAGAGAAGAAAAAAATTTAGGAATTCATGATACTGAAATTTTCAGAATAAAAGTTTTAATCGGCTATGAATATATTCAATGACAATTAAAATTTTTTACATTTTCCAGTAACAATGAATTTTCATTGGAAGCAACATTATTTTGAACAATTCTTAACAATTCTCTCCATCGGTTTTGGTGCATTTACAGAAGATAAACTGCATGTTTGCTGATTGCATATTGATTTTCACTTTTTAATAAACTGATTTAGATATTACCATTAATTTTCATTTTATCTTTTCAGATAATGACATTTTGATTTGTGTTTACTTTCGCTACGTTTTTCTCCAGTTTGATAGAATCAATATATCAACGAAGTAAGATACTTATTCAATATTTATATAATTCTAAATACATAGATTGATTTTTTTTGATAGATTTAAGCAATTTCGAAAATCTGCACATATAGAGGTGTATTTGGTTTCCTTTCGGAAAACTTTATATATATTTTTTTTTTTTTTATTTCTTTCAATAAATTTAATAATCTTAAATGACTTTATAATTCAAGATTAGCTATATGTAATGTTTAAGGTTTAACCAAAACGTTCGAATTTTTATGTTGGATATCTGGTTGAATTTTTATGTTGGTTAAATTCCATTTGCTGAAAGAAAGCTATATGTAATGTTTAAGGTTTAACCAAAACGTTCGAATTTTTATGTTGGATATCTGAAGTGGTTAAATTCCATTTGCTGAAAGTAATAGAATCAATATATCAACGAAGTAAGATACTTATTCAATATTTATATAATTCTAAATACATAGATTGATTTTTTTTGATAGATTTAAGCAATTTCGAAAATCTGCACATATAGAGGTGTATTTGGTTTCCTTTCGGAAAACTTTATATATATTTTTTTATTTCTTTCAATAAATTTAATAATCTTAAATGACTTTATAATTCAAGATTAGCTATATGTAATGTTTAAGGTTTAACCAAAACGTTCGAATTTTTATGTTGGATATCTGAAGTGGTTAAATTCCATTTGCTGAAAGTATTATATAGATATTTCCTTGAAGTTTGTGTTTATATATATTACGACGACAAAATTAACATTGAAGATTCTTATTTTAACAAATTTCCTATTCAATATACAATAGAATAATTAGAATTAATTTTTATTATAAATTCCCTACTAATAAAATAATATATAGGTATAGAAATAAAAAAATGGCATTGTATATCTATTTCTTTACCGATGCCAAATATTATTTGGAAGATTACATAAGTTTAGATAATTTTTTTATATTGAATATAAACAATAATTCTGAAAGATTTAACAATGATTCCATAATAATAGAGTATATTAAAAATGAAAAGGAAGAATTATGAGTTATTTTCTAAGAAATAAAAATTCTAGTAAGTAATATTATCATCAATATATAGCAATCGCTATATCTTAGCTATTTTTTCCGTTTTTTTACAATACAATAATAATATCATGATTAGTTATTAATTTATATTTGTCGAATATATAATTATATTGATTATTTTGGACTCAACCTCTAGTTGGCTGATATTTGTGATGGAGATTGCCAGAGAGTTAAAGGATGAGAATCAACAGATCGGTTCCGTACTCTTCTGAAAGATTTGAAACTGTGAAATAGCGAGTCCATTCTGGATCCAACAGGTGGAATTTTAGCACATTTCTCAATTAGTATAATGAAATCGGGATTTCATTATATGAAATTACTGATATAAAGATTCGTCAACAAAATCGTGCAGTATTTTTTTCTTTTCAATATTAGAATAACATAAAAGTTCAAGATATTCAAATAATATCTGAAACTGCTAGAAATTTTTAGAAGAGGGTTCAACCATGAATGAAATGGTCACTTATTTTACAATTAGTTTTAAATTTATTATTAATTTTTATATTATAATATAATATTCTAGTTAACTTGTAAGAAACTTTATATGATTTTGGATAAGTATCTTAAGTAATGTAAGAGCCGACACTCTAGCTCTTCCTATCTCCAGAAAGAAGAAATTCCAATTTAGATGTTTGTTGTAAGGTGACGGCTCGTAGTTTAATTAATTAATTATTATAAGGATCTCAGTTGCCTTTCAGTTTAAGTTGGCCGCGTGGTAAAGCGATTGCTTACCACTTGGAGGATCCGGGTTCAATTACGTGTCCCACACCTCCAGCTTTATATCTCGGGGTGTCCGGATCCGCCTCGTTGAATCCCATCCTTCACCTGATGGCCTGTGGTGGGCTCTAGAGTAGCCTCGCCATTTATAACATCCAGCTGAAAGCGACATAAGACATTTAGAGATTCGTAGTTTAAATATTAAATTTATAAGGGCCGATCACCATAGTTTTCCTATCTGAAGAAGAGAAGAAATCTTAACCTAGATATTTATTGTAAGAGAACGGCTCATAGTTTTAAACATATTAGAATAATATGCAATTTTAATAATCCTTATGTAGATTCATTTTTGTTAATAAATTTAATTGGTTGTCTTTATTATTTTGACGGAAAACATAACACTTAAATAACAACACTCATCATGGTAACTCACAAAATCTGAACATTCACATAATCGCCGCATCCATTTCTTAATATAACAAGCATAAGACATCTACATAGCACAATTACATAACACAAACACTTGCTTCCCAAAATCCAACCCATCTGGGTCCCAGTCCCGGGAAGGAAACGTCAATTAATAATTATCATTATCAATTGGCGGCTGAAGAGGCACTGGTACATTTATAAATAATTCTAACAGTGATATGAAATTAACTTCCGGTCTATGAAATTTTTAACTGCACAGAACAAAACACTATTTTTGTTTATACTTTATCCAGATTTGCTATTTAATATTTTAAATTAGTTTTATATGTTAACCAAGGAAGTTAACTCATATTTGATATTAATATACCTATTGTAATAATTCGTAAATCATATAACTTTCATTTATTGTACGTTTTTGAAAAAATATCTTATTGGTTCTAATAATAAATTTTTTTAAATCTACGAATTTGATATTACAAATTTTGACGATTATATTTTTACATAATATTATACAGTGGACTCTCGATTTTACGAACTCGTACGGACCTCAAAAACGTTCGTAAATGGGAATGGCGTTAATTAACATTAGTGACTTTTTTGTGTTAGTCTAAGTTAAGTTAGGTTAGCGGCGGCCACTTGTAGAGCCACAGGCTGGCCAATACCCATGATGGGATCAACTGGAAGGTTGAAAGATGGGTTCATTGGGCCTGGTCCGGACCCCTCCTGAAAAACTGGAGATGTGGGACCTAGATCCTCCAGAGTGGGGGACTTTTTGGGACCAACTAAATAGTAAAAACGTGTAGCTCGTAAATTGGAGGTTCGTGTAGTTCGTTCCGCGAGTCCACTGTATTACTAAAAAATTTTGCCTGGAGTTTATCGGGCATAGTCTGAAAACATATACAGTATATTAGGAAAAACTTGGTTTTGATTATCTTCATGTTGAATTATTCAAAGTTATATTTCTCGGGCATAGTTTGAAAACATATACAGTATATTAGGAAAAACTTGGTTTTGATTATCTGCATGTTGAATTATTCAAAGTTACAGTTGTTCTTTAAAACAATCCTCGTAATTTTCAGAAGGCTCATGAACTTATCAGCTAATATGTGTTTCCGATCTTTGATTTGAAAAAGATCTACTTGGAGGAACATTAAAATTCGTAATACTTTGATATTGTATACTATACTTATCGAAAACTTGATCATTTTATCGATCTTCATTGTATTGTATCTCAGGAAGAAATTTTTTAATCGGGTGAAAATTATCTCATATATTGATTTCATTTATTATTTCAAACTTTGTGTTTATTGAAATGTCATAATATCATCAGATTAATTGAATTACAACTGGTAGAAATTATTTGCTCTTTCTGAATTTATTAAAATACTAGCAGACCCATGCCCGGCGTTGCTCGGGCAGTTCGTGGTGGTGTACTGAAGTTTCTCTTTCTCTTAAATTATAACCTTTTAGATGACCTTCAGGATTTTCTTCAATATATTCTGAAAATCTTTTCCGTATAGATATGTTTTCTATTTGAAACATGTGTCTTTTCAAATGTTCACTTCTTTATCTTTCTTTCTCTATTAGAATTCTGTTGATTTGTTCGATCTTCTAATGTTTCAAACTTTTTTGCTTCTTCGACTCTTGAAAAGGCACATACAATTGGCCATGGGAAAAATAATTAGTATTTACAAATAGGTCTGGCCAATCCAAATTGTTTCTCCGATCAGCTTTGAAAACCATGTTATAATAATCATGCATAATGCGATGAAAAATTTCGAAGGGGAAGAGACTCAAAATACGTTTGAAATAATGCAACATGGCTTAATTTCATTTAAAATTGCAACAAATAAAAGATTTGTATATATTACAGGTTTTTGTGTGATTTTAAATATTACTTATTATTATTACATAATATTGGATAAACATATAGTAGTTTGATGAATAGTTGTAATTTCTTTGTGTGATAAAATATAAACAAATTTCATTTTAGATATGTAATATATCACTATTGTAATTATATATATAGAACAGACTTAACTGCAAATTCAACATAAAATTTCCTTTAAAATAAAACATCCAATGAAAAGGTATGATATAAAGTTACTGATTGAACATAAATTGATACTGAACAGTATCCTGTATCATAATCAGTAATAATTGTTTTAGCTAAGTAATTCTGTAAAAATCCAATAATAGTAATGCAGGTAAGTTATCTGTTGCCCCTTACTTTGACACTTAGCGCCATCTATTGATATTTATTGTCAAAAATGAATATCAATAGATTTCAAAATATATAAAATCAATTTCTAATAATCAATACCTGTCTGTAAATCTTCATGGCCTAAATCCCCTAACAAACAAAAGTTATTTCATAAAAATCCATTCAGTCGTTCTCGAGTTATAAGCGTACACGTGCTCTCAGGCATTTCAGATTTATAATATATATAGATATAGATATAGATATAGATAAAATCGCGGGATCAGTTATGATGTGACGACATTTATTTGTTGCGTCACAATTATATCTTAGTATCTTGTGACGACATCCCAATTTCGAATAAAATCACTTTATCACATACAATAATTCATTTATTATAGATTATTTTATTACCTGTAGTATGACTGCGATTAATTACTGTATAGTGTATTCGGTAATTATTAATCGCAGTTATACAGTAGCTAACAATAAATCTTAAGATATTAAAGTTGCAACTTTCCTGAAATGTGGGACTATTTCTAACCAAATTCCTTCCAAAATTCCAAAAAAAATATCATCATATATAGTGACTAAAAAAAAAAAAAAAAAAAAAAAAAAAAAAAAAAAAAAAAAAAACATATTTACATCTTATTTGTAAATTTTAATATTATTATATTAAATCCCAAATTTTCTCTCTTAAAAAAATGAAGCGTTAACCTATATCTGCACCTATCCCAGTTAATTTCTGTAGTGAACTGAATATAAATGACACAAGGTATAGGCCTTAGGCCTTAGTTTGAAGTAGTTTCTGTCAAGACAGATAGGAAATGTTATCTATTATGAAAACGTGCACGAAATTTCATTGATACAAAATAATGATTTTCTTGAATAATAAATAAATGAATTAACTTAAATATATGCCTACGTTATTTTTACAATCTATTAATGAATTTATAAACTGCATTTGCTTAAGTAAAGAAGGAAAAAATAATAAAAAATCCAAAAAATAAATGAGCAATTTACGTTATCAATTAATTACAGTACTCGATAATGTTTAAATATACCCCAAATTATTATAATGTAGCTTTAAGAATAATAAAAAAAAAATTCGAGTGATAAGGATTTTATCATTTTTAAAATTTCCAAGACTTCTTACGCGAAATTAAAAATAATAATAATAATTTTTGTAGTTACTAAAGTTGTTTACAGATGGCGTTACATGTTAAAGAATTAAAGATGATGTTTAAACTAATTGAATGTTTAGTTTTACAAGTTTGAATGATTAAAGCTTAATGACGTAGAACTTCCTTAATTTATTATTATTTTTAAAATAAAAATATACCTGATTATTATTATTTTAAAAAATATAAGGCACACATTATGCAGTTTTTTTGATTGACTATATCATTATTTTGGACATCTAATGCACTTATATGTGCATTAGATGTCCAAAATAATGATATAGTCTATAAAATATATAATTATGGTATATTAATTCTGTTTGTATACTCAGTAAATCTATAAATTGTACTTTTGTAATGTTTATTTGACGGAAAAAATGTAACATAACAATGTTACTAATGAAATTTATTATTATTTATCGTATTTTTTTATATATTCCTTTTAAAACTATACAAAATTAAAAAAAAATAACTCCTAGTTCGTTAATTAATCAATGAAAAATGGAATAAGACATGTCTTCACAGCTTTCTACGTTATTCGGATAATTATATGCAAATTTATTCTTACAGTTTGTCACATATGAAAGGTGTATATACATATATAAATTATACGCGCACACACCTTTGACATGTAGCAAATTGTAAGAATAAATTGTCATGGAAATATCTGTTTATATCTATAGTATATTTATTTTAGAGATGCAGATATTATGTATATTAATGGCGGATCCATAGGAAGCTAAAGAGGTTTCTTCTATAATCTAGTCTAAAATAAACATTAAATAATTTTATTTTTAAGATAAAATTCAGAGGGAATAAAGAAAATACGGCCACTCTAGTTCTGGTATATCATCATTGATATACATCATATCTACATCTCTAGCGTGAATGCCCCACATATTAACTATATATACAAACTACATATGAATCTGTATATAAACATACTTTATTCAGATAATTCATATAATTTGCTACATATGAAAGAGGTATCTATACTATATACGTTTATATATGTATATACATCTTTCATAGGTGATTAACTGTAAGAATAAAGTCACATATTAAAGATTTATATAATATATGAATATATATATATACATACATCTTTCACATATAGCAAACTGTAAGAATAAATTGTCATAGAATTATCTGAATAAAGTATGTTTATATATAGATTCATATGTAGTTTGTACATATAGTTAATATGTGGGACATTCACACTAGAGATCTAGATATAATGTATATCAATAATGATATACCAGAGACTAGAGTGACTATGTCTTCTATATTCTAACTTAAAAATAAAATTATTTAATCTTTATTTTCTAACTAGAATATGGAAGAATGGAATTGTTAGTTAGTCTAATAATTAAAGAAAGAATATAAATACGGGGATATGTTATTTTTTTAGCTCCTAAAATATTTTTTCTGGATACACAATAAACATTTATTAAAAATTAAGTTAATATACGATTAAACAGGAGATTTTCTTAAATAATAAATAAAGATAAACGAAAAGATTGAATTCAATGCAGCATAAAATGAATAGCGCATTTTATTCTTCAAGGAAATTTTCAACTGGTTTCCATATTTTATCTTAGTAAATTCCTAAAATAAGAGAAAATATTTAAGATAATTTTGTTTTTATTAAATAATAATATAATACAATATATTATTATTTAAACTTACTTTCGTATGTTTGATTATTCGTGTCAGTTCGTCGATATTGCGAGAATATACCCACGCACTGAACACTTACAAGTTATTTAATTTTCGCCATTGGTACAGTTACGAATCTTAATTATTTTATCCAACGATGTTTTAAATTTTTTGTCATTAATTATAAAAACAACCTACAGAAAAAACAAGTTTTCTGACAGTTTATTTTTATAATAATAATAATAATAAATACAGTCGTATCTCCTTACAATTACTTATGCAAAATTCCTAGTTCCATTCTTTCCTTAATTGAATTGGCAAACAAAACGTTAATTATGCAAATAGTTCATTCCATAAAATTCAAATTAGGTTATATACTCGATTGTTCGATCTGTTTAAATATTCTATACGCATTTATTTTATTATCTAAATAAGTTTTAATAATAATTTTTTAAAAAATTGATAAATGATTTTTAAATAATGCTTACTAGATTTATAACCATTGTAGTAGCTCTACAGCAACAGGTTTTGCAAAGAAAAGCAAAGAGATTTACGAGTTGTTGTTTTGCCGCAGTATATAACATAATTGCATAACCGAACAATGCCATTGCAGTACAGAATTCGTGTTGAATTGTATAAAACTTGTTATTTTGACCCGTTTGTCTCCATTTATTAATTCTGCCTGTAAATCTGCCACGAGTTAATCCGTCTCGGAACGTAATTCTTTCCATATTATTGAAATATAAACATAAATCGAAATGACGCCATTTTTGCACATTTCGGGATGAGATATCGATTCCATAATTTAATGAGTAATTAAATAATAATAAATAAAAATATTATGGCTTGTAAATGCAGTAAAAGAGGCGAAAGATAAACTTTACTATTACAAAGTTGCAAGCTTCTATAAACAAAGGTGTGTGTAGCACGGTAACTATCATATTTAAATTTTGATGAGTAACGTAATAGTTTTGTTAAAAAGTATGGACGAACAAGTAAAATGAGAGTCGAGGGGTTACGGATGAATATTAAGTGAAAGTACTTAAGGTGATATAAAATAGTAAAGATGTTAATAGGAACAGGTTTATTTATATTGCTGTTTCGGGTATCTTGAGATATAAACAGAAGTGGTTAGACGGGAATTTGCTACTTCTTCATTATTCAGGGAGTTCTACATCAAAAGAATTTCTGATTGGTAAGAATTAAACGAAATTTTGGTATTTATAACGTTCAACTGCCCTTTTTTTTTTCTTCTTCTTTTTATTATTATTATTATTTAAAATTTTTCAAAAGAACTTTTCTCAATACGAATTCTGAGAATGGGTTTGAAAATGGTATCTATTGAATCGGGCAGTCTTTTGTGAATATTCCTCTCTTTCATTGTATACTTATTCATGACTCTCCCCTTCTACCAGACTCCAAAAATGGGAGATGGCCCGTGACGAATGTCGCGACCTTTCACCTTGGCGAGACCCGAGTTAGTATTGAAAATGGTTCCGAAAGATCGTCAGGAGCACAAAACAATATTGTGGTTTCTGTCTGTAGTTCGGCAATGAAAAATTATCTCCATAGCCGTATCAAGGGAGGAGAAAATGTCACCATTTTTATTTAAGTAAATTTTTAACTGCTTTACGCTTTCAAAAGCGTTAAAGCAGTAAAAGCAGGACGGGTACTTCTACGGCGAATTTTCTCACCGCTTAGAAAATCAGTCCATTGGATCGATGATCACTTCGCTCAGAATTCGCTTCAAGCTACAATATCTTTTAATTTATAGCGTAGAAATGAAAATTTCGTACTGGATTAAAAGATTATGAGTTATAAATTGCTTATATCTTTCGAGTAAAGTATTAAAAAGAATGGTTTATTTTGGTCATGCGTAATCGAGAATAACTCTTATTTTGTCTTTTATTTAATACAATGCTAACTATAAAACATTTCCTCCTACCGTGGGAGGTATCTAGTACGCTAAAACCCCTCGAGGCACACGTATGAAGTGGGTCATAAGTAAGTTCATTAGAACTCAAAACTTATAAAATTTAAACTTGTCGTTGAGAATAAAGCTACTTAAACTTTATATTTTCCGTTAAATAGATTTAGACACGAGGAATTTATTATTATTATTTTTTTTATTAAATCAAAATTCTATGTTTATTGACCCGAAACAGGTGAGCTTAATGAAAACTGATTAGACTGATAACTTCACTTTGTAGGATATTTGATTTTAATCACCTCTTTCTTGTAGACTTTAAAAAAAAAATGTTGTCGTCCTTAAAATAATTTTTGTCAGCGACTTTGTATTTTTTTTTCTACTCTTTACTTCTTAAGATTAGCAACTGTTTGCTATTCTTCGCGCGTATTGCAAAATGCCATAGCGACTTTAGAAACTCGCTATAGTTAAAAATTGGAACACTTCCGTAAATCTCTCTTTCTATTACGCTAAAGGCGTTGAAGATGTCATTCGAAGAGGTTGTTTCTTTATATTATTAATTCACGAATTATTATCTTTTTATTCTTGCCAACTGAAAGAGGAAAATTACAACGTTAAAATATTTCTTTGTAATTTTTTTTTTTCTGGAGGGATAGAAAGAAGCCTAAGTAAATATACACATTCGAAACTTGTTTAAAAACTTGTGCAGGTAGAAAATAGGAATGAATAACGCTGGATGATGAGCTCATTAGTTAATATAGTAATAGTTGTACATGTACCATAATGCATGCGTATAATAGTTAGCCAGGTAAAGAAATAATCACTAATTCCAAGTGTCATCCCACATGAAAGCGGTTTTGAGTAATTGGGCCAAGGTGTGTGTTCCCATCCATTAATACACTGTGGGTGTCTCCGAACGCTTTACACCCACGCATCTCTCTATCTGTCCTCGCAGCCCTTTACGGAAGTTACAACGAATATGCATTTATAAATCGCAATTGTGCTGTCATTATTTTTTTTTTTTTTTTTTTGCTTTCTGTTGAATGAGCTACTGTTTAACGAGGAAGTGGCAATATATTTATTTCATTTTTAATATTCAAAATCTTTTATTTAAGAAGAGACGTGACTTCACCTTTCGGTTTTTGAATGAAAAAGCGCTATTCGAGGAAAAATATCTTTTCTTGAAATCGCTTAATCGGCTTATTTCGCCTTAAAACGACCATTTCTAGTTGCCCGCTGCTGTAGGCCTAGATATATATATTTCACTCCCTACAAGAAAGGCGATACAGATACTACGCATATTATTAAAAAACTCGTTCTTTTCTCCGAGTAGCACACTTGACTTCAATGGCAATATATTAATCTAAATCGATACTTTATATATTTTTGTTATCGGTTTTAGAAATATATTTATAAATGCTCCTAAAAAAAAAAAAAAAAAACAGTAAAAATCTGCATAATTTCGAAAGCAAATAATCAGTACAACTACCTTATTATAGCCGTTTACAGCAAAAATAATAAAGTTATGAGGTCATATTTAAACAATAAACGTAAAAAAAAACCGTAATATGGAATTATTTAGACCTATAAATAACGCGTAAAAAAAGAATTCGTTACAATATCGATAAACAATGGGGCATTACTTAATATTCTTTGCTTTCTGATTATAAATTAAATTTTATTTATTATTATCGCAACTGAAATCATATAAAAACTTTCCCATTGAGAAAATAGTAAGACAAACTCTTTACGTATAAAATAAAATATCGAAATAAAAGTAAAATAGAGTTTTTATTCGAGGCAAGCAGTTTTCGTGTATAGCGAATTATCGAGATTTCGAGTGGCAGCCATCTTGTAATATGATCTCGTCGAAACTTCAAAATTAATAAACACGCTCCTTATTATCCAAGTTACGATATATTACAAAATTTATATACACTGAGATAATTTGCGAGTAGGCATAATGAAAAAGTGATCACACAATGCCACATTTTCTAAGAAGTGATAAAAAAACATATCAAATTCACGCAAAACAGCGTGAAAAAGTTCATGTAAGTATTGGTTTTTGAGAAGAGGAGAAAAATGATATCAGAGAAGCCAGATTGTCATTCGATCTTGGCAGGCCTTAGGCATTCTAGCATTCGATATCGTTGTTTTTTTCATTAAATTTGGAGTAATTAAATTTTTTCGGATCTCAAACATTCTCCTAGGCTCTGGGCATTGTGGCCAATAGATAAAAAGGCTTTGTGGAGGAGCATATTAGCAAGATTTGAAGTAAATACAAAGAATAGCCTTCCAGCGCGACAGCAAATGAATTTTAAAATCTTCACGTAAGATTACATGTCAAAATCTTGAGCTGTAAGTTTTTGTTATGTTAAACAGTCCTATGCGAGTTTTGTTTTACTTATCAATATTGCATAATAAGATTTATAAAAATAAAAAATAAAAAAATAAGATCTGGTTATTAGCCTGTTTGAAAAATCTATTCCCGTAGATAAAATAAATTACTTAAATTTAAGAATTAGTTTGATCATTGATTTTAATTTAAATAAAAACAAAATTTAAATGTTAATCATAAGTTATAGTGTACATAAATATTCAAAACTAATATTTTAATCTACAACTTAAATAGTAATAGTAGGCCTATTAAGAGAAGGAACTAGTACATCGAGTTTTCCTGGCTCCTAATAAAAGTAAACAGCATTACTTAGTTTTTATCTGTCTCTGAATATATACTAATGATAGATAATCGATTTAAAACTAAATATAAATTCGTATTTAAAAGCAAATCGATTAAAACTTCATCAGTTCATTGCCATTATTGAGAAATTTATCTCACCGATATGTAGTTTGCTCTTCTGTTTTAGAAGTTACAGTTGAGAGCATCATGTAGTTTGCTTTATTCTAAATTAGATATTACCCGCTCACATAAATGAGCAGAAATCTTATGACTTAATCTTATAACTTTGGAATGTCGCTCGAAAAACTCCTCGAATTCATATACAGGTACAGGATGATTACATGGTGGCCATTCTTAAGTTAGAGCGCCACCTTCAGATTTTGTCTTTTTAGAGAAACTACAATTTGAATTTAATTTTTATTCCTTAATTTTAAAATTATTAATAACGACAAAAAATTTTGGCTATCGCAGAAATCGGAGTATTAGACCTTTTTAATGATACCCTATTTATAGGAATCGACTGCAAAAGGGATATCCAGCCAGTCATCCACGTTTCCCTATTAATATATATGATTATGTGGTGGTATCATTAATTGGGGAATTTTTAATCCAATATTTAAGGCAGCGATGAAATTTGGCGTGAAGATTAGGCGAAGATTAAACTACAAAAAATCTATACTAGGCCTACTGATACAATCGAATTATCTATCTCATTCTGAAAATATTATGATTTTTTGGATGAAATTTTACTGGAAAATATGATTATTCTGGATTAAACGGGTCAGTCAGTGCACTATTAATCAAACAGAAGCATTCGTTTCTGTTTTAAAGTCATTTAAACTAATTTTTGATCTCTTCCATTCCAAAATAGAATAAAAGGTTACACGATTTGTTTTTTCCATTCTTTGCATTAGTACGGTAACTAAATATTATTCAAATTTGAATGCTGAAAATGATCTGTATAGAATCAACATTACTGTTGTAATAAGAGCAAGGATGTTTATATAATATCTCGAAAAAATATTATCCAATTTGAATGAATTTTAGGCATATCTACTTGAAGATTAAATGTACTTAAAATCATCGACATCGGATTATCATTACGTCATTAATACAATTTTGAATTTTCAAAGCAAAAAGATGTAAAATTAAATGATGATAATGATCACAAAATGGAAAAAAATCACACTTTTCTAACTTATTTCGTACGAATATTTGGAATTATTATACGTAATATGAATGAAAATTTTAACAATATACTCTTTATAATAAAGTGATATTGCTAATATTAAAAATTCGATGCGCTTCATTGCGATTTAGCTGAGAAAAGTATAATTATTAGATATCTCATAATGTACGTGTAATTAGGCTAATGGAAGTGGGATGATTTTTCTCATAAAATACTTAACCATAAGAATATTCAGCACATATTCGCTTCATTTTTTGTTCAAATCATTACATATAACTTAAATTTTCATCTTTTTTTGCGGCCTGTCATTGAATTTACAGTAACATTTCTTCTCAGTCTGCAGAAATACGATCGGTTCGTAGGCTTCTAAATAAGCTGTTTTCCTCATTTCCTATTAGTAAATGAATCACACAGTTTGCTTAATTGAATGCACAAAAGGTCGAAAGTTCAATGCAATGCAGTTTTATATCAGAATATGTTAAAGTGTGCCTTGCATGATTAAACCGAATAAGAAAGAATCCACCTACTCTTTATTATATAGACATATACACTGGCACGTAATAGCATGAATTCTACACATAAAAATGAATGTTTAGACACATTTGCACTATGTTTACGTCCCATTAACTTGCATAAAACAGAAGAAAAAATAAATTTAATTGCAATTAAACATGAAGAACAACACCTACAAATTTTATTCATAATAAATTTTACTTTCGTTTAATACTCGTATATATATATAAAATTTTATGCAGTTAGTTTATTTATTATTGTTGACTTATCTAATATAAATAATGAAAAATTTTATCAGATATTTATTATTTATTTGACTATAAAAAATATATATATCTAGAAATATTAGAATAAATATAAAAATAATATATTTTTTTGATAAACAATCTCTCAACTGTATGCATTATGTATTATCACTTATCTATGCGAATATAAAATAAATATATATAACTAATTATACTTTTTAAAGACTATTTACTAGTATACACCCAGTTGTATTTAGAATTTAGCAAACATATCGTTTGGAAGCGTAGTAAATCAAGAAAAAAGAAGATAATGTAGGTGGTCTTCACGTTTAGCATATCTGAAGCGATAAATTATTAGAAACATTGTTTGATCTGAATGGGATAATCGACACAAAGCTAGTAGAACAATGGAGATAAAGGTTCCTTCCATTTTTTTTTACTTTTGTAGAAAAGAAAGGTCAAATAGGAATTTTAATTGATAGAAAAGACTAGGATTTAGGTTGTTAATCTCTTTATAAAATCTGTCCTTTTTTACTTTTTTCTCTTTCATTGTTTCCTTGACCAAAAAAAAAAAAATATTATTTAAAAAAATGGAATTAACTTTTCAATAATTTGATAAGCACAATTAATCCGTTTTTAACATTGAAAAACTTATAAAGCGTGTCGTAATTTTTATATAATTGAGCTAGATTTGTTAATTAATAGAAAATAAAACAGTTTAAATTGTCCTAGATCGACTAAATTTGGCCGAAAACTGATTTATATCTTCAGGAAATTAAAACATTTATCATTACTCTCTAAGGTAAGTTTAATGAATTTATTTTTGTGGAAAAGTTTATTACCATTATGGTAATGTTGTAAATTAAAATTTTTTGTTGTTTCTTAGAAAAACAGTTGTATAAGAATAATTATAAATTTTTATTACTCTTAATTTAACTTTTTTTCAGTTTTCTTATAAGATTTAGTGCCGCTCTTTCCAATCAATGTTTTAATCACGTTAAAAGATCCGTAAGATGAATTAAATAAATAAATGCCGCTTCAATAATAATATTTCTCGTATTAAATTAAAGTTTCAATTGTATGATAGCATTGTTGCTATTGCAGTAGCAATGTACTATCCATTACAATTAAAAGATGAAAATGCCCATGGGCGATTTAATTAAAAAATTAAGCAATGTTGTAAAGTTTAGTAGAAAGAATTTTCGTGTTTCGTTTTTAAAATGATAGTTTTCATATTTTTTATTTTTTTCCCCCTTCCTTTTTAATGTATAGTTATCTATAGGAGCAGAGAGATAACTATCTTTCTGCGATAAGCTCTACAAAATTATACAGGAACTCTGAGAATAATAATATAATAAAAAAAAAAAAAATTAAACTTTGGAAGATCACGTTAACGTAAAGAATCGAGGAATTTTTAGGATGTGAACCATTCTTTTTAAATTTGGAAAAAAAAAAATAATTAAAAAAAATACTTTTTGTTTCCGTTCATTTTTTAAACGATACGAGACTTATCAACAAACTAAGAAAATTTCTACAAAAAAAAAAACCAATGGGCCAATTTTTTAACTCCGGTAGTTGATTCTGTACAGAAAAATCATTTATTAAAGTTGGTTTTGACAGAAACAAAATAACACGGAATTTATCATCAATGGAAAAGTATTCGTAGAAAAAAAAAAAAAAAAAATTGAACAATCCGCCATTTGTGAGATGTTTTTCTTCCATTTGGTGGAATGCCTCGGGCATGGCCCATTCTCAGCAAATTTTCTGAGGCTTCTCAATAGACGGCGCTCCAATCTGCCCACCGATGCTACAAGTCATGTCCGTATAAATCATGGATGTCAGTAAACATACACTTATTAACTGGTCGCTACCAAAAAAACTGGTTTCTTCCAGACTAGTTCCACTTTCCTTTTCTCGTTCGCCTAGGTCGCCATCTTCTTGGCTGGAAACTTAAATGAAAAACCATTTATTCTATAACAACACATTCTTTATATTAACTACATTATAGTATATTATTATTTTTCAAACTTTTAATTTTTAAAATTCGTTCGTAACTTCTTCACGTAAGAGTTTCCGTATAAAAATAATTAGACTGATATTTAGTCTCTAAACGAGAGAAAAGAATTAATTTACTTCAAAGGAAAATTTGGAAAGTACTCTCACATTTATGCATTTCAATACAAAAATTTAAGCCATTAATGTCGACTATGCTATAAAAAAAAAAAAAAAAAAAAAAAAAAAAAAAAAAAAAAAAAAAAAAAAAAAAAAAAAAAAAAAAAAAAAAAAAAAAAAAAAAAAAACAGAGAATTTGTAAACAATAAATGATGTTAACTCCACTTAAACTACATTTTATGAAATCGTTTAATTAAAACAATTTATTTTCGTGTTACAAGAAAATCTTTTGTACGTTTAATTTTCCTGGTATTCAACATTAAGAATGAAGCTAATAAGAAACTCGTAGAAAAGTAGGCAAAGTGGCTTTTTACATTCCTCTACTTTAACCTATTCTCATTTCGAGCATCGCAAAATTATTTTCAGGAGTTCATTTTTACAGTTACTTCCGTCATCTCAATAATGACAGATTAACAGAAAATAAAATTTAAAAAAAAAAAGAAAAAGAAATATCGTCTTCTAAACTTTGCTCTTCCAATCGATTCTATTTTATATATTTTTTTCTTCTTTTTTTCCAGAAGTTATTGTGTGATATTTTAAGAATTTATTCGACAAAGTTTTAAAGAATTCCATTTTGAAATTTATAGGAATAAAGACGAGCAGTAAAATCCTTTACATTCCAATAAACGAAATAAAAACAGCCTTTATTACTCTTTCGAAAGAAGCCAAGCAATAAACAGGTTCGACACTCTCTATGTATCCAATAGAACTGTAATAGTAAGATTAAAAAAATTAGCTTCCATTGAAAATCAATGAAAGATTCTTTAGACCTAATCAAAATATTCATTACGTCTTTTAAACGTCGGGAATATTTTTATTGTTTTCATAATTATCAAAATTTTTTATTTATTTATTTTTTTTAAATGTAAGGCGAAAATTAACTGAATAAACAACTAAAGGGAATAGTAGAGAAAGTATTTATGATAGTAATAAAACATTCGAAAGTTTTTATATTGTTTATAATTCGTTTTGCGATAAGAAAAACAAGCAGAAAGATGGAATTTAAAGAGTATACAAACTATGAAAGGACTCGAGAGAAAAGCGCTTAGAAAACTTGCATTTTTGTGCTTTAACTGAAGATATGTTAATTATTTTTTTTGTTTATTAATAATTTACAGTTAAAGTAAATCTTCTTAGTGAACAAAGAAATGTCGTTAATCCGGAATAATAGCGATATTCGGGATTAATAAAGCGAAACCGTTCCGGTGAGATTGACCAACAAAATTTATTTTAAGGTCAGTATTAACAATATTTATGATAAATTAAATGTTTTTATATATTGTTTAGCTATTTAACCATTATAAATTATGTTTTAAATTATGAAGAGCGAGTGTTTTTATGTAGTTTATGTAAAGAAAGTTCTGAATTGTGCTTGAAACTATAGTATATTGATGTTTAGAAAAATTATCATGGAATATTAACTAAAATCGTGTATTTTGTTCGATTATTGTTCGTTTTGATATTTTATCAGGATTAACGATGTTTTTCTATATTTAATAATTAAATATTGTCTAGTAAACAACACACAAAAACGCGTAGACAACAACATAACTACCATTTCTATTGTTATAAACATAGAAAAATATGACTTTTACGTTCGAATCTTCCTTTTATCAAAGCAAATAAAAGATAAACGTGAGTTCTTCAAGTGCAAATATATGTAATTTAAAAGGAAGAATATTAAACTGAAGAAAATTTTCTACTTTTCGCTCTTTCTTAGTGATAGTTATACGTTTTGGTCTTTCTAGATGTGTATAAAAATTAACTAGGATGATGATTCTGTTGGATTTACATGATTCATTGGTCTATTATTTAAAAAGTGTGAAGTTTTTGCTAAAAATATCTCGAAAGTGAACATTTGTTTTCTTTTAAAGAAGAACCAAAACGAGTTCACGCCTTTCGTGTAAGCGAGCAAAAGATGGATGTTGTCTGAAAAATAGTACCCAACTCACAGTCAGATTCTTATCGTTTCAAGTCGTGATGCTCCATCGTTGCTTTCTATCGTCACTTCCTCATTCGTCTGTCTTTCCAGCTTTTTTGATACGCTCCGATGCTTTAATGCCCTTTTATAACAACCACCGACCCTAATGGGAATCACAGATTCCGATATTTTCTCTCTCTTCTAGGTGCTTAAGGTTTTTAGATCGCTTAAGCACCTACCAAAAGAAAAATATTACACTTCCATAATAATCATTTTTTTACAAACATTTTTCGCAAAATTCGACCGATTCTAGGGAGCAGAAGTTTCTCTCCTCCTTTCTCGGTTACATTCTAGTGATTATAACCTATCCAAGGTCGTAAAAATTTGAACTTTGCAACATTTTTAACATTCTCACGTGTTTTCTGTTTCGTTTTTTTGGTTTGGACGAATTTTAAAGGGAAGATAAACAATAAAAAGGAGGTAAAAATTTGAACTTTGCAACATTTTTAACATTCTCACGTGTTTTCTGTTTCGTTTTTTTTTTTTTTGGTTTGGACGAATTTTAAAGGGAAGATAAACAATAAAAAGAAGGAAAAAAAAAAGGATAAAGATTTATATTGCAGGATAAAGATTGATATTGCAGGCGGGGCTTATAATCCTGTTCTAAGTTAAATATGGAAAAAGCTCTATGCTACTTTAAGAAACGTGCATAATCGTAAAACAATGCTTCAGTTTAAAAAAAAATAATAAGATTTTTAAAAAATACATTAAATCTACATTAAAATATGCTAATCTTCATCTAACACAACACTTTAAATATCAGAGAAATCTATAAAAAATGAATAAAGTTCGATTTTTTAACATATGATAAAAATTGTCAAAGTTTAAAAATAGCCTTTTAAAAATAGGTAATGTGCGAAGATATATCAAATTTCAAACGAAAAAGAAGTAAAATAATTAATATTCTATACGTTGTAGAGAGGTTGTTGAGATTTAATTAAGGTACGAAGTCTTCTGACCTATATTGGAATATTGTGTGAGAGATAGTAGCCAAGATAGGAACCACGAAAAGCCTCAATAATTTGTTTATCGTTCTATACATCTCTCTATATTATTAATACTTTTTTCGTATTTTTCTAAAATTAATTAATATTTCCGACGGTTATAAATAGAATAAAATCGGTTCTGAAATCGGGAATTAAAGCAATTTACTCTTCGAAATTGACCTCTAACCCAGAAAAATCAACATTGTTAACCTTTACGACATCTGAAATGGAATAAAAATCTGTGTTTGTTTTCCTTCTGAGCGGTCTTCTAAAATTCTTATTTAAATAGAATTTCTTTTTTCCTCTAACCTAGTTCTTAAATTGGAGATTTTGTTTTATTTTTTTGCGAAAATTATTAATTCGTCCAATAATCGAGTAATTTTTTTTTTTTATCGATAGATTCCGCCGAAGAATAAAATCGAGAGATATATTCGTACTATCGTTCCAGTAAAAATTTATGCGATTCTTGAAGAACCGTGTAAGAATTATAAAGAAAAAAAAAAAGAGAGAGAGAACTATTTCCCCGTTTATAAATAATAGTTTTCGTCTAGTTTCGTCCAATTCTCAACAATTTACGAGGGTGGACGAGGTAAAGGAGGTTATTGCGAGTTTTACTTGTCTCACGTCACTTCTGTCACTTGAGGCAAAGTCACTTACCTCATATGGAAGGTGGAGAACGGAAAAGAATACCAAAAGACAAACTCGACTTTCTCTAAATGACTGCAAAGGAAATGATCCGTAGTAGATGGAAAAGAAACTCCAAATGGTAAAATGGCCTTTAGTTTTTCTTTAACTTTATACAAAGGCATGCGTTATTCTTGGAAGAAAATCGATTTAATTGCACTTTTTTTTTTAAAGATAGTTCGAAGAAACTGTTAATGAAACTACGTACAACATACAAGTAATGTTAAATTTTTTGTGTGGGAAGATATATACGCCTATTTTTTTTACTTCTTTATATAGATAAAAAATATATTGTATATACTTTGGTGAGAAAATGGTAAATTTAAAATCGTTTAAGAGAACTATTCTGATTTTTAATCAATAAAATGTAGAAAGAATGAAGACAAATATAGTCTATGTAAACATTAAAGAATGAGTTATTTTGATCTTCATTAGAGAAAGTATAAACTTTTTTTTTTTTAAAAAAGACACTTTATAATTATGCGTCATTTACGCGGTCGATCAATTACTCGTTTTCTATATAAAGCGGCCTAAAAATTACATAAAGAATATTGTATTATCTGGATAAATTCGTTTAAAATAACGCGTTATGAATTATTTCTGCATATTTTAATTATGGGAAACATGAGGTGAAGTCTATAATTTAATGTTTTTATGCTTTTTTAAATATTAATTTAAGTAATAAATGAATTTACGCGCTTAATAATACAATAAGGGGTACTTTATTTAAGCATCCCCTATTTTTAATGTATTTCTACAGAAATAACAGTTTTAATTTATGTTAACCTTACCTTACGCGTTAGCAGAATTCATTCCCATATTTTTGATGTATTTCTATGGAAATAACAGTTTTAATTTACGTTACTCTTACATTACGCGCTCTACAAGAATCACAATTAACAACCGCCTTAATAGTTGCTCAAATTATATAATTTTTAATGTAACTATGCATGCAACTGATAGGCAAAACTATAAAAATAAAATTCACTAACTAATCAATATTCGATTACAATATTTTGCAATTAAAAAAAAAGAAAGATTTTTTAAGATTACCTAACTCAAATGCCAAAAATTTCAAAAAAATAAGAATCGTCTGTTGAAATTTTTAAATAAGAACTATGTAATATTATGAAATAAGTAGCAGCTCTGGTTTTTGTCATTTTATTCTCATTTGCATATCTCCTCCTAAATCTTTGAATAATGAACTATTGTCTTTAAATTTTAGCATATAAATTAGAAAGTAAGTGGCAAATCATCATTCAATATTTCGTATTTTCTTGCAGATACCAATCTTAAAAACCTCAAATTTTAATGGTCATTATGCGACTAAAATAGAACCGTTTTACACCCTCTAGTTTGATTGATAAAGGTGTTTCTCAATCTTTTATTTTATTTTCACAGCTAAATTTTTAATTAACCTATTTTTAAAAAAACAGATAATTTTTTTTATTCGGTAGAAAATTTTAAATTTTTGTAAAGAGTTTTGTCGTAAAAAATTCGTTAAATAATGCCACCGAAGGACAGTCTTGTTCTAAGAGATTCTTGTTTCTCCTCGCATAATTTTCTTCCCATGACTCTGAAAATTATCTAGGAAAAAAATTCACATAATTTTCCTATATTAACTTTCATTGAAGGTACGATATTAAGACGTATCAGAGGAATTTCGGCAGAAAATTGCCCACCGTTTTGAATCTTTTCACAGATGCATTATTCAGATGCGGATTTAAAAGCGATTGAAAATGCTGGAAAAAGAAATTTTTTGCTGTAACTGATTGTACGAAAATCGTCTAGCACATAATGATAGATAGTAACGCAAATCCGAAGTTCCGGATCGGTGCAAAAATATCAGAAATATCACGAATTGTCATGTCCGCATCCAAACTACTGCATTCTATCAACGCTTTATATATTTGATAAATAATAATAACAAAAGAACAATAAAAAAACATTGTTGCGCTTCATATAAAGGGAAAATATTGAAATAATTCGTTATCTGTACGTTATTACGTTTGTTTAATAAACAATGGAAATTATTTATGGAATTATGTTATATATTATCTATATAATATGCGTGTTTTATTGTCCAGAAAAATACGAAAAATGTTCGCAATAATTTATTAAAACAATAATAAAATTGTATTAGAAATGAGCGGAAATATAATCTTGTGATTTAATCTAGTGAAATATAATGCATTGTGCTGATAGAATGACGATATATATTTCTGATAGTAAGTAGAATGACAATATTCATTGCTGATAGCAATTGAATGCGATTGCACTTTTTGCAAAAATAGAGTCCCTAGATTTATAGAGTAGCGCACTATCCGCCATTTTAGATCCTTTGCCGATCGATAATCACTGGTAACTTTGTGAAAACTAAACCACAATACTATATTTCTTTTTCTAATTTTGTATTTATAAATTAGAAAAAGAAATATAGTATTATGGTTTACTTTTCACAAAGTTATCAGTAATTATCGATCGGCAAAGGATATAAAATGGCGCAGGGTGGACTCTATCCATTATTACATTAACAGCGCCATCTACGAATTCTGTCTTTTGAGAGGAACTACAATTTTAATTAATTTTTATTCTTTAATTTTTAAATTATTAATAACAACAAATAATTTTGGCTGTCGCAGACATCCAAAAATTAGACCTTTCTAACGATACTATATACTATTTATAGAAATCGGTACAGTGGTTCGACTGAAAAAGGGACATCCAGTAAGCCAGCCACGTTCGACTATTAATAATATAAATGATTTATAATACGTGGAAAATTCAATTCTAAAAAAAGCATAATAAATCTGTAAGCGCTTAATTCAAAATGGCAAAACTTCCGCACTTGTAACCGACTTTTATTTACAATGAATGTAAGGCGACTCATACTTTTTATTGCTGATTGCTTTAAATTTCGTATTATATTTAGGCTAAAAGAATATTTTCCTTCTAGATTTATGACAAAATTCAAATAATTTCTCACTCTGTAGCTGAAAAGTATGGAAAGAGGATTAGCATAGAAACGTGTATATGAGAAGCATTCATAAACTACGTCATGCTGTTAGGAGAAGGGTGTAGTAGATTTGTGATAGTTTTTACATTTCTATGACTAATTTTTTTTTTTTTAGTATGAAATGTTTAAGCTTAATTGTTCGAAAAATTAAAAAAAAAATTTTGTAATGCTACATATTTAGAGATACGTTTGTTACAAAATGTAATACATAATTATGTATAGTTCTAATAATTTATATCCAGTTGTTTGAAGGTTTACTTGAAAATTAAAGAATATGTGATACAAAATACCAGTATAAAGCAATTCTTATTTTCTACTGTTTTTATTTATTTTTTCCCTTATGTAAAATCATGTTTAAATAGAAGAGGTCTTCAAATTTGTGAGGTTCACGGTCGGGGGGTCAAGCTTGTTGTGACTGAAATGACAAAGGAAAAAGGGTCAAAAAGCGTTCAGAATAGCATGACGTAGTTTATGAATGCTCCCTATGCTAAATATATTATATATATATATATTTTTAGGGAACTAAGTCTCTTGAAAATGATCGTTGTAGGATAACATCTGTCAGCAAAACATTTTGCGTAAATATCCGATTTTTATTTCTAAAAATTATTATTTTAGGCCCATTAGGGAACGAAGAACATTAAAATAATCTATGTGGGATTAATATTATTGTTATAATAACAGAAAAGATGTTTAAAAGCAGTAAGGCAGCACAATACCTTGCCCAAATATTATGTTGATAAAATTCACATATATTATGTATATATATATTATGTATATATTGGTGACGTCGAAGTTTTTCCACATTTACGGATTGATAGATATTAATAAAACATCAGATAATAAAAAAACTTTATTATATTTCAAAAAAGCAAAGAACATGGCGGCCAACCACACGTGTTGCCAACTGAACACAAAAAATTAAATATAAATAATTAATAATTAAAACAAAGATATTTCATTATACCATATATATATATATATATAGATTATTTTAATGTTATTCCTTCTCTAATGGACCTAAAATAATAATTTTTAGAAATAAAAATCGAATATTTGCGCAAAATATTATGTTGACAGACATTATCCTACAGCGATCATTTTCAACAGACTTAGTTCCCTAAATCGACCCAAATTATTATATGTAAATTAATTTAAATCGGATTATATTTACGCAATACTGTAAACTAAGTATTACGAAATAATTCAACACCTTTTCTCTTATTGCGTCAGTAGCACTGACTCCATATTGAACGTTAATTACAGATATGGGTCCCATTTACATACGTAAATTTCATTCAAATCGAGTAATATTACGCGAAATTTCGTGCTGACACACAGACGAACTTAATTAATATTAATTTATATTCCATTCCAAAATGAAAAGGATCGAAAATAAATACTTAATGCTTAAACAAGAGACTGATTTTACCGATAACAGATTACGATTCGACAAGTGTAAGCCTGTCGTTTGACAGATTTATTTAGGAGAAAAACTCCGTTAATTATTATTATTATTTTTATCACGGAAAGAATTGTTACAACAGTTAGAATAATAAAGACATTTTCGGTACGGTACTTTCATTAAAGATTAATTTATGCCTACTATAAAAGGCCAATATCAAGAAAGGCGTCGCAATTTTGAATATCATTAGCAAAAATCCCGTTTAATGTCGATCCATTAAAAAACTACGAAATATTTTAATGTTTATATTCAGACAATACAAATGAAAACTGGAAGATAATTTAGAAGTAGGAGAGGTCGAAGTACATTTCTGCTGTTATGCCAAAACATATGATTTTCCCCGGCTATTCAGAAAATTAGGCTAATTTAATTCTCTTCTCTATGTTACAAGGAAGCAAAAACCATTAAAGAAAAATCGTAGAAAGAAAAACTTTTTTAATATTCAACCTCGAAATTTTATAATTATCGCATATATACAGTATTTCCTTTTATCCTTTTTAATAAAACCGAACCGGGGTAATAAATTTTATATTGTCATAAAATTCGAAACGTAAAAATTTTATCTAATAAATTTTAAATAAAACATGACTTCAATGTCAAATCGATTTAACCTTGAGACCAACCATATTGGAAAATTATTCCCTGCATATCAAAAAGATAAAATAGACATTTCACGATTACACACACCAGCTTACAGTCGCCGTAATTAAATTCACAAGGCTGAAAAATCAGGCCAAAAGTCTTATATTTCTAATATTTCTAACCGCAGGAAAAATAAAGGCACCGTCACTTGGAGTGTCGAATAAACCGGGGAGGGGAAAAATAAAAGAAAAAAATTCGTACAGTGGTGTAGTTTTGTATTGATATTTTTTCGGTAAACAAACACAGGTGTTTAAACAATGCGCTCCCGCCTTTATTCTTGTTTTTCTCCTTGCTTTTTTCGGACAAACACACGTTTGTCTCGATCGATCGGTAATTATCATTGTCCTGATCGCTTTTCAATAATCGCACTCTTTAATCAACTTAAATAGGTTATATAATGTGGAAGGGGAGGAAAAAAAATGAATGATTTCCTCGAACGGGATCAATTCTTCATGGAAGAGTATTTTCATGCGCGTAGGAGTTTGACGTTACGTCAGATCGATCATGTATTAAAAAATAATTAGAATGAAAGTACGTTAGACACCTGCCTGTTTGCGCTATTTATTGGTGAGCATTCGGCCTTTTTATGCAAATAGTAAAACTCGTATTTGATGTGCTAGATACATAATAATTCAATCACATGATCTTAATACTCATTCAGCCTTGAATCCGAAGACTGCTTGGCTCTACCCTCTCTCAACCTTGGCTCGACTGTAGTTGATGTAAACAAGCCAAACTTTTTCGTTCCATGAATGATTCCCTCGTCGAAGTCGTGAGAAAAATATCTCGACTATCTCTCTGACGATTCTGCCAAAGGTAAGTTCGGTATATTTATTCTTATGGAAGTAGATACGACTTCGGTCAATGATGCTCAAACAGAAACAGGTTCAATTTAAACAGGAATAGATCTGTTGTGTATGTTAACTCATTACTTTGTAGTCGAAAGCTGCCCCGGGTCCGCACACAAACAAAACCACATTTTAACCCGACATGCGATTCGACTAGTCCTACATCTTAGTGGGAGGGCTCTGTGTCCCTCGGGGCGACTTGGCCGAATTCGGGTCAGACTGACTTCCTGTATATACAAATCCCTAGACGCTTAATTTATAATCTAGCCGTAACATGGCGCTCCACTCGTCTGTAATTACAGAGTTCAATGACATCTTCTGCACCTGCTATCCCGACCCAGTTTAGGTTTTAACTCCCCTTTGCTTCTTAGGGTCAGTTGGACAATGTAACAGCATCAGAAATCAAAATTTATCTGCTTTCGGGTCATCTTTAATTCATGGTTTTTTTTTTATTGGAAAGAAACAGGATAGGTATACTAATCAGCATCGTAACCCGAATGGGGCTTCACTGCTTCGCCTAGTGAATCATGCAGGAGAAGCGCACATCAGGGCCCATAATTGAATGTCGCAAACTCTTGACACTAAAATGACCCAGTAATGCTTGTTTACTATAATCTATTATACGATCTAAATCGTGTAAAAACCTTCAATTGAAAGATGCCATACGTGTATATTTATAGATATCGCAAAGAGTTAAAGGAGAAAGATTCAAGTACAGGGTTCAAATTCTGATAACCATAATGTTGTTCATCCTCGGATATGACTCAAGGTATTCGAGACAACAGTTTAGTTTCATTTTCAATTAAATTTAATTTTAGTAAGGATTAATTTAATTCGCTCCGACCTCAATCTAATCCAGATAACTCAATTACGCGCTTCGACATTTTTGTTATTTCTGCGTAAATAGGAAAAAATGGGAATTTAATTAAACATCACAATTAAATAATTCTAGTATAAGAATCGTTTTATATTATTTTATACAGATAAATTAATTATTTGCATACGTAGATAACAATAAACAAACGGAAAATTATTCGTCATTCTTGTGGTACGGATGCCAAGATTCAAAATTAATTCTTTGATACGAGCGCAAGATTTAATTATAAGTCTAGGATTACTCTTGTAATGTGTTACCTCTGTTTTCATCTTAAAAATTTAATTTTGTTGATTTTTTACAGTAAATTAGAGTGATCTTAACCGCAATTTTAACCTTAAAAATAGAGGATATTTCTTCACAAAAAGGTCTCATTCTAAGAAAACCACTCGAAAATAAGGTTTTTATTGGATCCTGCAACACGAATGCAACATTTATAATAAGATAAAGTTGTAAAAGTAAATTAGAGTTTTTTTACCCGTAAGTTGAGCGTATAGCATATTAACTCGTCGGTTATTTTTCCGGGATAAAATATTGGTGGAGTTCAAATGTCCAAACAAAGAAAAGAGTAATGTTAGTCATAGAATGGGAGGGAGTGGGTAAAACGTTTATTTCGCGAATGGCCTACAAACCATTTTGCATGAACGCCCCTTTAAGTCTACGAATCTTCGCTTCGAAATCTTATTTTATACGTGCGTATCTTATGCATTTCAAACTGGAGAATAAAAAAAAATTCCTCTTATTTTTTTTATAAAAGGCATTCCAGTGCATGGTTTATCGCAAGAACTGACACCAAATAAACGGCAAAGGATAGTTAGATAAAGGGTTTTAGGTGTTAAATGTGTCACTTTGCGATAAGGGAAGACGAATCGAGAAAAGTAATTACGAGCAAAAGAGTCTTTGGGGGAATTCGAAGCACCGTAAAAATCGTCATTCTTTCCTCTTTGTGCCGTTGTCGAATTTAAAAACAAAACGACAATTAGAGGTAAGTTTTTAATGGGTCGTAGGAGACGTCGAGTCTGCTTAAGAATACATTGAGGTCGGTAGTAGTATCAAGAGTAGGGATGGGTATCCTTTAAAGGGCCATTTCCTGACGCCAATGTTGTCCCTTATCTCTTAACCTTGACTGTTTGCGTGTGACTGGGTGACATAACACAGTTCTCGTTCCAACGAAGTAAAGTCGCACAGACACTTGTTACATGCAGGAACCATTGTTTCATCACCCAGCTAAAGGAATGATACTTTCCTTCGTGTTTTCGTAAATAATTCTCTTAAAAGTTCCACGAACTTTGAAGAATTTTTTAAAATAATATTTTCTCTAAATAAATATACGTTTAAAATATATTTAGAACTGTTTATTGATCTAATATTCCGTTTAAATACAAAGGAATGTAGGCCTAATGTCGGAAATGGTTAGAAAAATTGACAAGGAATTTTAAAATTGTATCACAACGTCTCGTGTTCCATACATTTTATCAAGCAAATTCAAATACCGTGGTGGGCTGGATAAACTGGGGTCGCGGGCCGTAGTTTGGTGACCCGACTTACGGTATTGTGTAATATGTGTTTGATATTTCCGAATTCATTGTAAAAGTATATTAAGTTGAGAACAAAATTTGTATTACGTTAAAAATACTGATAAAACTGTTTTTTTAATCTACATTTCTTTATAGAGTGAAGAAATTCTCTGTCGAATAAATTCAAATTTTCCCATTTTTCAAAAGAAAGATTTTACCAATTATAAAAAAAGAAATTGTTATTAAATTTAATAACCGAGTGTGCTAACTACTGTTTTAAATTTCTCGAAATATATCATTACTACTACTTAGCAGCACTTGAGTCATGTTGTCATCATTTTTTAAACTAACGACTATCATCCCAAGTTCTAACTATTGTTGGAGAAAAATAGGTAATAACGTACAAGTGAAAATGTTTTTGATAATGCAGCTATGCTCTTCAGTCATAAGTTACAAGATGGAACACCTGTTTCCAGCATTGTTGTAGATAACCTTAATTATCATCTACATGCAAACTTAATTTCATTTGCATTAATAATTCAAATAAAGTTAAAACATATTCTTTCATGACAATTGCATTAGTATAATATTACTTTCAACTATTATTAATGTATGCTACTAACCAGTAAGTATATTATGTATTACAGTCGTTTCTCATTATTTGCATATTCTGTATTTGCCTATTTGCGAAAATTTATTTGTAACTACAAAATTGATTTTTGTGGCACTTTCGCATTTATTCACGAACTCCCGCTGAGCAGCGAAAATATTGATATCAATGTAAACCGTCTCTCTCAAATAAAGGAAGTTGTTTGTTACCAAACATAGGTTCTATCATTCTGCGGAAAAGACTCGTTACTATTCTCGCTCACTCCACAGACCACAGGTAGGCCAAAAGCTTATTCATATCATCTTCAGGTCTAACAGAAGAATGTGACCCTATGCTTGAATGCAGCATCAAATTTAGGTGCCTAACTTCCTCTGAATTTGCTCCTTATGCAGAGATTTTTGATCTGAGGCAAAAAGTGAAGCAATGCTTGAATGCAGCATCAAATTTAGGTGCCTAACTTCCTCTGAATTTGCTCCTTATGCAGAAATTTTTGATCTGATGCAAAAAGTGATGCAGATAAGGCTGACACAGTTCAAGAAGACAATGTATCAATTGTCACATCAAACTACTACTCATCATAATTAAGATTTTATACTATATAGTTAGTGTTTTAAAAAATTAAAGATTACAGTAATTATAATATCGTATATACCGTAGTACTGTAATACTCATTAAATAAGTTGTCTTTAAACAGAAAAACACACACAAAACAAGGATGAAAATATTGGGAAGAAAAGTTTTCAGGAACCTACTCTATATTTTCCATAGGCACAAAGGTTCAGTATTTGCAAAGAATTTACAGAATGTAACTACCGCAAATAACGAGAATCTACTGTATAAGTTTTTATATTCTTCTACTCTATTGGCATCCACATTACTACTATCATTTTTTGCATGGGAACTACCACGCAGATACAAAAAATTATAAAATACAGTGAAACCCTCGCGTGCGTTCCCGTATCGTACGACTTTCCCGCTTTAAACGTCTATTTTCGGAAGTCCGAGCATTTTCTTATACATGCAATGTAAAACTTTCCCTTTACTTGTTTGCAATGTAAAACTTTCCCTCTTCCTACGTTTTAATTATATAACTTTTTTATTATGACGTCATCAGAGTTTCCGGCTTCGTGTGACCTTCTTTATTATGACGTCATCAGAGTTCCCGTTTCGTGCGTTTTCCCGGCTCGTTCGACTTATCGGGCCGATCCCTGAAAAGTTTCAAAATCGGGGTTTCACTGTATTAGGAATTTATTTTTCTTAGCTTAAATCATGTATTTCATTTTGTGTTTAATGATTTGGTTGCTTAGATGCTTTGTTATTATATGCACTGGATGTCTCTCTGTTCGTTAAATTACACCTTGGTTCAGAACTAATTTTACGCATCTCCAAAATTTTAGTAAAATATTAAGATACTTTAGAACTCAAGTTAGATGCTTTGTTATTATATGCACTGGATGTCTCTCTGTTCGTTAAATTACACCTTGGTACAGAACTAATTTTACGCATCTCCAAAATTTTAGGAAAATATTAAGATACTTTAGAACTCAAATTTTATATCATATACATCTTTTCTAATGATAAACATTAAGGAATATTTTTCTCATCTCAATACATTTTATAAAGTACAAATGAATGGCAAAAATTGCAAATTAATTTTGATAGATTATTTTTATGAAAAGAATGGGGGTCACAATGAAGATTTTCTGTAAAGAAGTATTGTCTGTCCACGAAAACCACCGCTAGCTAAGGTGGTTATTAAGTTCTGTTAAATATATTATTTCCAACGTCGAAACTAATCATTTAGAAGTTCTGTTAAATATACTATTTCCAACATCGAAACTAATCATTTATCATTCTGTTAAATATACTATTTCCAATGTCAAAACTAATCATTTAGCATTACAATAACTTCTGTTAAATATACTATTTCCAACTTCGAAACTAATCATTTAGCATTCGATATACTATTTCCAATGTCGAAACTAATCATTTAGCATTTGACATTACTATAAACTTCCATTCAACCTCAATTATGTGGCATTTGAAAACATCCACGTGCGAAGTGTCATCCCTATTTTGTCACTGGACTTGTTCAGTCAGCACACGTGTACTTGTGTCGATGGTCGCGGCTAAGCTGGTCGACAGTACACTGTTAGCATTTGAGACTGCTATCTTAATGTACGAAGTTTCCATTTGGCTATAGCCAAATGGAATTATTTAATTAGAATTTGTCGTCAATGGCATTTGTCTTAAAAGTGCATTATATTCATTTGTCAACATTTCCTAGGCTAGAAAATGTACAATTTTGTGGACATTTAGAAGTATGCCATTTAAATATTCCGGAAAGAACAATTTTTTACCAAAATAAAATATATCCTAATAATTAAACCACTTGTGTGTCAAAGTTGTTAATCTGATTTTAAATTGTGACACTATGCTTCCAATGTTGCTGTTCCTTTTAATACACACGCAAAATATACATGTACGAAACATTAACAAAATCACTCCTGATTTTAAAATATGCTATGCAGTATCCTTTGGATAATTTGTCATGTCAATGCAGCTTAACTTCTGAAAAACTGAAGGTATGATATCCATAATTGTAAGAGTTCTAGGCCTAGTATAGTTGACTCCTCCATTGATTTGGCAGCATACAATAGGAAATAAAAGATTTTTCTATCATGCAACGATATTTATTTTATCAGTTATAGCATATAATTATTGATATCAATGAAAAGCGATTACATTACAAAGAATAAATAAAAATAACAAAATTTAAAAAACAATATGTCCATTTGATCATGGATGAGATATCAGAAATTTTTATAGATGGAAGTATTGCTGAAAATAATGTAAGATTTAAGTACCATCCTCGGCGAAAAGTGTGTGTGTGTATTTTTCGCTGAGGATGGTTAATAACCGAAAGTACTCCAAATAAAGAATTTTTTAGTAACCAACTGCATAAGGTGCTTAAATCTTACATTATTTTCAATAATTTAGGATGAATGCAGTAATTTGCGAAAGTTACGGAAGTATTGCATATATTCCTGTAACAAACAAGATTGATATTGAATTTTAATCTGAATATACACATGTATATAAACCTCTAAATCAAACCTTAACAATTATCAATTGTTTTACAGACTATTTAACTGGCACAAATGCAAAAATAAAAACCAGCCTATATAATTTCAAGCATTAAGCTAATTTATAGAAAGAATAGTCATACAGATTATTATAAAAAGTAACATCATGTTTTTAATATTCAGCAGTCAAATGACTATAAAAAAGTAACCTGTGTGTGTTAATAAATTGTTTATATTTTTTGATGAAAATATGGGTGTGAGAAATCATCTGTATTAATGCATGATATTTTTTAACAGGTTAATATTTAATATAAAAAATAAAAAATGTTATAAATTTTGTATTTGCTATTATATAACAGCTTGTTTGTTGATACAAAAATTAACGTGGGTGTGTCAACTTTTCTAAATCTACATGAAAATAATTATTATTTGTTTAATGTTTTTGATTTTTATAGGCTAATCAGTGGTTCTCAACCTTTTATTTCCCCAGGCTGCATACATTTGTTTGCTACATTAAGCGGACTGCAACATGTTATATCAGCAATCGGTTGGTGTCACATGAAAAAAGTTTCCCCAGGCTGCATACATTTGTTTGCTACATTAAGCGGACTGCAACATGTTATATCAGCAGTCGGCAATCGGTTGGTGTCACATGAAAAAAGCCCGACTTCTAAAAAATCACCTACAAAAAACTTGACTTCTCAATTTGTGGATGCCATAGGTCAATGTTTTCCAAACTGACATATGACCTGTAAAATTTTATGAGTGCATCAGGAAGAACCAAGCAAATTAGGAAAATTCTAATTTTTCCAGATTTAAAAAACATTTTTTTTATTTTTTGCATGTGGGAGAAGAATTCCGCACTTTCATTAAATTCACGACTGTGCATTCCAGGCCGCAGATTGAGAATGGCTGGGCTAGACTGCGATTTCCAGATTTGGTTATCATGAACTACTAATTCTGAGGACCAAGAGAAGCATCTATACTGACAATCTAAAATTAAGAGATGAAAACAATGTTACTAATGAAGAGAGAGTTCATGTCTCAACTATATTGTTGAATGGATCAAGCTTCCAAAATATTTTACTTCTTTCTGAAATGCAAAATGCTTTTGAAGCTGAACAATATGACCCTGAGCATAACTCTTTGAAAGCTGAGTGAGGGAGCTGGATTTGTTAGACATCAAAATTCTCAAAAACAATTCTATCCCATTTTCAATAAGATTGAGTAGAAGTGGGTGAGGGAGCTGGATTTGTTAGACATCAAAATTCTCAAAAACAATTCTATCCCATTTTCCATAAGATTGAGTAGAAGCCTTTGTTCTTTGCCTAAATCCAATGATGGATTTTCTCAAGCCATTTCTAAAAGTTGACTTATTTCAATATTCAGCAATACAATGATGAGAAATTCAGTAGTTTGAGAAGTACTGGCACAGCATAATCTGATCAGAAAAACTAGCATTATTATATAAATTGGAACGGGAATATAAAAGTGAATATCAAGTGTAATACATTCACTCGTAAAAATATTCCAATTAAATATACGAGATCAGAGTTCATACAGCACTATGAGCAAGTATAAAATCATTTTATTAAATTTAATAAAACAATTTTATACTTGCTCATAGTGCTGTATGAACTCTGATCTCATATATTTAAGTGGTTTTTTCAATTTAAGTATAAGATATTCCAATTTATATGTAACGTATGAACTCTGATCTCATATATTTAAGTGGTATATTATAAGCAAGTGGTTTTTTCAATTTAAGTATGCAAAGTCGCGGATTAGAACGAATGCAATAAAAATAATTATGACTGTGCATTTAAATAGGTAGTATAAATTACAGTATTTAATAAGATTGGGTAATTCAGACCATTAACTTTCGTATTTCTAAATTCTGACAACTCTTACTTTTCTGTGTGTACAATAGTTACATCACATCAACATAATCTCAGTATACCAGTTTTCAAATTTCTAGTAATACAGTACATAGTTATTTTGAATGATCATTATAAATGTGATGAAGTGGAAAATTATCCTGCTTTACCACACTTTTATTTCTTCATTGGTAACTTGCCACGGACCGATGCTAATTTAGACGACACGACTTTCTCCATAAACTATTATTTGCTTTTCAATTTCGTATAGAATAAATTTGTCGTCTAGAACCATAGACTGTGCATTTAAATAGGTAGTATAAATTACAGTATTTAATAAGATTGGGTAATTCAGATCATTAACTTTTGTATTTCTAAATTCTGACAACTCTTACTTTTCTGTGTGTACAGTAGTTACATCACATCAATATAATCTCAGTATACCCATGTTTTCAAATTTCTAGTAATACATAGTTATTTTGAATGATCATTATAAATGTGATGAAGTGGAAAATTATCCTGCTTTACCACACTTTTATTTCTTCATTGGTAACTTGCCACGGACCGATGCTAATTTAGACGACACGACTTTCTCCATAAACTATTATTTGCTTTTCAATTTCGTATAGAATCACCCACCCGATTTTAACATTGCACTTATTGGAAAATCCATCTCGGCTAACATTGTTAATTCAAACCAAATGGAATACATTTGCTATATTAATCGTACAGCATCAGAGCCAGAAGTAAGAAAAATCTGATATTAGTTAAATTTACTCTTGCAAATACCAATATTTACTGTTAAGAATTTAAAATAGTAGGTATTGTCCATCCACGAAAGCTGTGCCTAGGTAAGGTGGATGAGCCCAAATGCAAAAGGGAGAGTCGCAGTCAGTATAACGACGGGTGGGAATGGTTTCGGTTTACTTTTAAATATGTATTTCCAACGTCGAAACTAATCATTTAGCATTCGACATTACAATAAAATATTTCCAATGTCTATTGAATTAATATATTAAGTTCTGTTAAATATACTATTTCCAACGTCATATCTAATCATTTTATCATTCAACCTTGACAAAATAAACTTCCATTCAACTTCAGTTATCTTGCATTTGAAAGCATCCATATGCAACTTCCATTCAACTTCAGTTATCTTGCGTTTGAAAACATCCATGTGTGAACTTCCATTCAACTTCAGTTATCTTGCGTTTGAAAACATCTATGTGCATTAAATATATTATTTCCAACGTCAAAACTAATCATTTAGCATTCAACATTACAATAAGTCCATTCAACTTCAGTTATCTTGCGTTTGAAAACATCCATGTGCAAAGTAACTTCAGTTATCTTGCATTTGAAAACATCCATGTGTGAAGCTGTCATTCCTATTTTGTCATTGGACTTGTTCAGTTAGCGCATGCATACTTGCTAATCATTTTATCATTCAACATTACAATAAACTTCCATTCAACTTCAGTTATCTTGCGTTTGAAAACACTCACGTGCGAAGCTGTCATCCCTATTTAGTCACTGGACTCGTTCAATTAGTGCATGCGTACTTGCGTCGATGGTTGCGGCTAAACTGGACGGACAGTATATTCTCAAGCAAAAATTTACTACTAAGGAATATAACAAAAAATATTACATTGTCTGTTTTATATTAAATTTATATACTATATACATATGATAACATCTATCAAAAAACTGAGATAAATATTTTTTATCCTATTTATTTGTACAGAAAAACCTGAAATGAATTCTAAACATTTTTTTTTTTAATGTGCCGGTCCACAGACCTTGAAGTATATGTTAAATAAAAAGAGCAATTTTTAAAAAATGGGAGAGAGAAATAATAATTCAGATATAATCGAAACCAGCTAATAAGAAAAACTCTTATACCAATCTTTTCAAAATAAGAAATATTCATTTTTAAGATTGACATTCATATACTAGTTAAAATATTGCCCTACAGATGCATTCATCTTTTGTATAAAAATGTTAATTTTCAAAAAAATCAGTGATTTTTTTTGTTTTACAATTAATCATTTTTGTTTTTAAAACTAAATAAAGCCAATCTGAAAAGTTTTTTTTTAACAGAAGTGTATCCAATGTTTTTAAACAGCTTTCAGATCTCCATTTTATACCATACAGATTGAATGTATATAGTTTTATAGAAAAGTTCACTGATCTGGAAAAATGACTTGACAGAACAAAATTTTCTGCCTACCATACAGATTGAATGTATATAGTTTTATAGAAAAGTTCACTGATCTGGAAAAATGACAACAAAATTTTCTGCCTTTTTTTAATGCAACATTTTGGAGAGAAAAAATTTTTATTAATAGATTTTTCATCATTCCAGATGTTTTTTGGAAAATACTGATAAAATTTGGCTATTTAAATGTAATGCAGTCATCATTCCAATATTGCATTAGTTAATTTCTAACTCAATGATTATTGTTGTAGAATAAATTTTCTAACAAAATTATTTGACCATATTTTTGGACACAATAAAAAACTCGGACTAAGTTTTTGTTAGGAAATAGTCTATTCCAATTTCAAACAGATCTAGCAATAAAGAAGCATAAAAATTGATGATTGTTAGAGCTTGTGGTGCCTCTATCTATGACACCTGCAAAGTCTTATGATCAGAGTTGGGGAGTCGTGTCGGCAATAACTCTCTCATTGCTCATAATTTATTGGTTTTAAATTTAAAATTATATTAAATAATTATTTTCTTTTTCAGATGAATAAATAATTTTTTCAGTAATAAATATTGAATAAAAATGTGTTCTAAAAAAATCAGAGCATGTGCATGTGTTTACTGTCAGAGGAGTCGGTGTCGGCACATTTTCCTACTGACACCCCAGCCCTGCTTATGATGGTGCTTTTTCTCATTTTATGCTCCTTTCCAACCAGAGATTGAATTATAAATTAGTAATCAAGTGAAGTTTGATATTCAATGAAAACTTGTAAAAAACTGAAATTGAAGAGTGTGATCCCAAAACATGTTCAGTCCATTTTTGTCATTTGATGCAAATATATCCTCCTATTGAAGTCTTCTATCTTATTAAAGACCAGTTTATTTCCAAAACCGTGCTAATCGATGTGTACGGGGCACGTGAATACTGCTCTGCTTTTGAAAACTTGCTCAGTCCAGAAAACAGTAACTATGAAAACTCACTCAGTCCTTTGCGCATGAGCAGAGCATTTTCCTAATCCTGTCAGCAGAGCCATAAAAAAACAAACTGCTATTACTGTTGGAAATAAAGTTGTTGTGGGAATTTTTGTTATTTTTATTAAAGGTAAACTTGTTATATTGGTTATTAATTTTCATGTTAGAAGCTCTTGAAATGAAATCGTAACATCAAAAATTTAAGTTTCTTGGGACTATTTTATCTATTTTTTAAAAGAAAGGTTACTTTTCTGAATTTTAGTAGTTCCTAATTTGGAATGATTAAATACATATTCTGCCTTTCCCATGAGTATAGTGTACTCATGGAGAAGGCCTCAGAACTTCCCCATTGTAGGATATTGGAGTTTGAATTATACGTAAATTTATTCTCCTCCGTCGGTCAAACATAGGTCAACCAAGGGAGAAACGAAATACACACACACAAAAAAAAAACAGGAGTTCTGTCAAACAACTCCGATGAAATATGACGATATTTTAGAAGGTATTTAGTTCAGCTCACGAACTTCGTCCATTGTAACAATAAATTGCTGAGAATGTTTATATCAGATGTCCGCCAGATAGTCGCGAATTGGACACCTGTCTCGAAGAATGTTTGAGAAATAAACCATCTTTATTCTTAGCCCGGGAATAGGGGTCAAAAAGGTCGCGGATATTTAAGATCCGATACACCCTCGATCGAGGCTTGCTTGTCCTCCAACGTTTGTTCCGATTTTCTAGTTGTGTGTGTGTTTACGGCCTCCGTTTCTGTCCGATTTCACAATCGCCGCTAATTTACTTCATCCATCCCGGCCTAGTAGCTTACTGGTGCTACAACGACTTCTTCGACTTTAGATAGTAGATATTTTATTTTTCTCCGAGGATACAAGCCATCCTTCTCATCTACAAGATTTCCCTGTTCCTTCTTCTGTGTGTATCTTTAATTTTGGAAAAAGGGACTAAAGATTGTGAAATAGAGAGACTAAAGACTGTAAATTGTGAACAGCAGTGGCAGCTCGCCCATAGGCAATTTCGTTAAAAAAATGTTTTTCTTCATTGATAGCAGTTAAAATAAATTCAAACTTAGTTTGCATAAAATACTTTATTTTGTTAATGTTTCCATTGAATAATTATGGAATGAAGAAATTCCATAAAATCAAGGAATGTATTTCTCGAATTGTGTTTGCAAAACGCGTGGAAATTTCTATAATTAGGATCGGAATAATTAATATATATTTAAAATATAGTTAAAGATCTATTCTACTGATAATTCTGAACGTTTATGGATTTCATAATTTTTTTTAATTATTACAATTTCTACTTTACGGATTGAAAGTCGAAGAGATCGTCCTTAGCATCAACCATCTTTTAAATCGGATACCTGCTGCATTAATACGCATGCTCAATGAAGTTTTAATCATGTGACTGTTACATATCACTGACCCCTACCGGCGGTCGAAGTAAATATCGGCACGCAGTCAGGCAGGTTACTCGACCGGTGATTGGCTAATTTCCAAGAGAGCTCCGTTGGGGCTACACCGAAATCGGAATTGACATCTTCTCTATTTTGTTAGTAATTTCTCGATTTTTAACGAATTCCGAGCAATTATGAACGTTTTACGACGTCTTTTTTTCATTTAGCCAATGAAATTTGTAAGATTCGCGAGCTATATACTATTGTGGAGATTGGAATAATAGAGAAGATCCCTGCGGTTCTCGTTGGCATCGGCATTCTCTAGTTTACTCGGAGCTGTGCTTCTTGTAAGAAGTTGTTCGCAAACTCGAGGTGGGCCTTGAGTTGTGAATGATCGGGATAAGCAGTATGGAAATATAACTCGATGCCATGGATTGTATGTTTCGTAAACGATGGCGGAAACGTTATATTAAATCAGGTAAGCGAATAATTCTGGTTTTGATGCTTGTTTGTGTGTGTGTGTGTATGTGCGAGCGTGCAACGATCTGCAGAAGTACACGACTCGTCTCGTCCACTTGTTGAATGCTTCTTGCCGATCGCAAGAATGTTCGAGTTTGCTTACTTACGTGAGAATCGCGCCAATAATAATAAGCCAGAACGATTTTCTGTTGACAGCAAATCGTGGAAGAAGAGCGACGAAACGTTCAGCATCTGCAGAATATATTCTTGGACGACGATTGTGTCATTTTTTTTTTCCTCTTTTGAACCCGAGCGTTCATCCGCACGGAATTTTGAGCCTATAATCTCTTACACATGTAATTTTTTGGTACGATGGCTTATAAGATTCGTCGCCATCATCACCCAGCAGGGAGGCCTGGGTAAGACAAGGAGTGAGTTTTGCTTGCTCGTGCTGACAAGAGAAAATTGATAACTTAATCCTAAGATCATACGCGATAGAAGAAACACGGCGTGTTTATTCTTATCGTCCTATAATTAAATTGCGGTTCGGTTTGCAAATTCGAACGGATGTTGTACGCATGCGCAGACCCAACTCAAACTTTCACATGCTGATGGAAACGGCATGTGCTCCACCGAAGACATTGCCCAGTGGCACCTCCCGTGTACGACTACCACTCGGCACACATACATACAAAAAAAAATTCCCAACAGAATCCGTGTTCTATCAGAAGGTACAGTAAATTGCACAGGCGTTCTTACAAAATTTTCGTGTCAAAACATGCCAGATGTATTTTTTACCACTTAGCAAATGTTTAGTGGAAACAGCGAAGGTTTCCATACGCAAATCAGAGGTTAACGTGCGAAGTACGAGTCCATGTGTGTCTATGTGTGTATGTGTGTGTGTGTGTGTGTGAATGTATGCTGTCTCCTTAGCCATTCAGGGTCATCCCGAAGGAGCTGTCTGTCATTTCTGTGCGGATTCATTTCTCGCAAACTCGTAGCACCGGCCTTTTGTGGTTTATGTGACATTTTTATAGCCGTTAATCTTCGGAGACCGGTCGAAAGAGAAACAGGTGCTACATAGGCTTACACTCGGCTATTGACGACAGAAAAATGGATCGAAACAACAACAGAAAACAACAACAACAAAAAAATTTTCAGAAAGAATTGGAATTAAAATTTGGCATCCGATTGATGCGATCTTAGATGGATCATCCCGATTCTAACAATTTCTTCTAAAGTGAATTTTCTCTCTTTTTTTTTATTTAGAGGTAGAAAATTTATTTGCTGATTCATTACGAGATTTCATTGTCACGAAATCTAAATTTAAAATTTCACTGTATTATTTAAACGCGAGTTGATTCGATCAATTTTTTATTATGAAGTAACGAAAGCGTAACACTTGAAACATCTTGTCTACTCGAACTAGATTTTAGCAGCTACTTTCGACTCAAATGGTAATTTGTCATCGAATTCTTAAGTGTCCATAATATTTAACTAACCAAAAGCTTTAGCTTAAGATGTAGATGACGAAAACTCTTACTAAACATCTAAGAGTATTTTGTCCAACACATACTTATAATTAGAATGGTAGTATAATACTTGGCTAGATTTAAAACAAGGAAGTCTTTCGGACATTCGACTTCATCCTACACTTCTCAGGAAACATTCTTAATCACAATCATCAAACGTACGTTTAATAGACGCTACATGATGAATAATTCAGTTATCGAGTTTGAGATGCCAAAAATCTTCACATTTTTCTACCCCCGAGCAAATGCGAATCCGCTTAAAATCGATCGCGTTTCGACTGCCGTATGCGAAGTTCCGAAATTTTGCGACTTTAGTAAATTGCAGCTACTTTTTTTTTTACAGTAGACCATTTTACAACTGGCTATTCAGTTGCTCCCGTACTGTCAGAGGGATCACGACCTTCTTGTTTGGCCGAGTTGCTCTTTTCACTCCAGTTCGTGATTTTCGAGTGCAAACCACCCAGTATGCAAAAACTACAATCGTCACGTTTTCTAATTTCACTCTTGCTTTACGAAAAAAATATCTTTAATTAAGTCAACACGAGATGCTTCTCTCTCTCTCTCTCTTTCTCTTTTTTTCCCCCTCCGATTCAGAGATTTGCCTGTCTGTAAGAGGCCATAAAAGTTTTAATTTCTTTAATAATCACTCGAAGGAGTTTATGGATTTTTTCGGCATCACGCAGTTTTTGTTGATAGATAATTATTAATTAAATCGCGAAAGAACAAAGTTCGGAGAGCAAAGAATCAAAGATTAAAGGTGAAGCGTAAGAAATTCAAATCGTTTCTATAAGTTAATAATGTCTAATTTAGATCGAATTTCCGTTCGGTAGAGTAAGCTTTAAGAGATTTTTACGCGGAGATGGCTTCTTTTTCAATTCGGTTGATGCAAAGTTAATCGTACCAGAAGCCGGATCCCACAAGAAATGTCTCCACCCCAATCCACTTTTGGATTTATATACTAGGCATGCGCAGTGGACGGACACGAAACGTCTAGACTTCGGTAACTATGTAGAACCTGTTTGGCCATCATTAGAGCACAAAATGTGGTCCCCGCATCATCATTAGGACGCTGAACCACGTGATAGCTCGGGATCTAAAACCGGAGCGATTACAGAACCCAAAAATAACCACGCATGGACTCCATTGAAGAATCGCCGGTGGTTCCCATTTGGGGGTTTCATATTTCTAAAGATGCAAGATGCCCGACCGACCCTTTTTTTTCCGACAGATGGTCTTGTTTACTGCAGAATCTCGGATTCTCATAATCGACAACAGAATTTAATTCTGAAAATTTTTGGGTTCTGGACGCTCCCTTTTTTTTTTTCTATTGTGGAAGAGGGCCAACTCGCTTATTGTTTGTTTCCTGCATACAAGAATGGGGGTTTCACTGGAAAGATCGTATTAACAATACGTGCGTCCAGCTACGATGACAAGCGGTGACATTCTATCGGGGTTCAAACCGGGGTCTTTGTGTAGCGAAGGAACCACCTTGCAAACGTTTTGTTAACCTTGATATTCTTACGAAAATATCCATACTTATTATCGATCTGTACTCGAATTTTTCACGTGAGTTTGCACATTTCTACGTCAGTAATTCGATATACAGGCGTATGCGTAAGTGTATAATTTCTGAAGGGTACTCTTCTGCAGAGGGTGGGGAAAAAAAGATATACACGAGAGCGAGGAAAACAAAACAATAAATGGAATTTGATCGACGCTGTAAATAACCTGGAAAGAAGGAAGAGAGAGTTTTAAAAGAAAAGCACGAAAACACAGCGCTGTTAGAAAAGGTAATGATTAATGGATTACATCCATTAATAACTATAGAACGGAGCTTAGACGGACGTTTCGCTTCAATAAATTCCAGTTATCGTCAGAATTCTCTAAAATACACTTCAATTGCTTATAATCAGAAACAAACTCGAAATAGGCGACAGTTTTCTGAACGTTTAAACTATACGAATTGGAATTAAAACACAGAATCCTTCCGCCTCAACCGCACCGAACTGGCTCCGTGGGGACCGATAATTCTACAGTTCGTGTCGGGAAGTGGCAGAATAACATCTTTGTACACGATTATAATGCGGTAGTGTTCAGCAGTTGCATTCCTAAACGATGTTCGTTAAGGCGACAGCAGCTTTTACTCGAACGTGTTATATAATTACTGCCCGTCTAGACAGATTAGGTAAAGTTGTACACGTTAATTGAAAGGTCATAGTTTAGGTGGAAATAACTAAAATGTACTTTGTGTGCAGCACAGAAATGTATCTAATGAAGTTTCCTCCACGAATACTCAAAGAGGATATTAAATTTAATAATAATTCAATGAATTATTTCGGTTATCAATTTTTAAGTGCGAAAGAGGAGTAAAGGGATGTTTCGAAAGTTCACAATTAATCGGTAGCGCATCACCGAAGGACGAGATGTGTGATAATCGCATCCGTTCTTCAATGCGATTTCAACATGTTTCCGTGCTAGTCAAATTCCTAAATGTGCGGTTTGAAGGAAAAAAGTCTTTTTTCTCTGTAGTTGTTTAAGGTCAACGACTTGGACATTAACGTGCCAAATCTATCATTGTAGAACTTTGCTTCTTCCCGATCAGCATCTGTGGCTGAAAACACACTCCAATTTTTTTTTTGCATTTTCGCTCTCTCGTCTTCGAAATATTGACAGTAGAAATTTATTTATATTAATTTATTTATCCACAACACTGCTTTAACCGTATCGATCGCCGTGCAGTATTTTTGTATACTTTTTCGATTATTTTTCTTAATAGTTGCTGATTAAAATAACTGATCGAACTATAAACCATACCGAAACTGGAGAACTGCAGTTTAGGTGTTTAATAACATTCGTGATGATTATCGTCGTTTTAACATTTTTTTAAAAAATAAGGCGAAGGAACTTTACGTAAAACATTTTGCAAATATCGTAGAAATGATGTGATGCGGATAACACGTGACCGACGCGTGACGTAGCTGTGGGGGAGGCAAAGGATTCCTCCGACCCGACCACCCCGGGGTCGTAGACTAGCAGTTGTGTTGTGGGGCACGGCGGGGTCTCGAACAGTCAGGATCTGTTTATGTGACGTCCGCAGACACTAATCCATCCACTGTCTAACTGTTTACTCTGTAATAGTGGCTTGCTGTTACACCTTACGCGGTCACAAAAGTAAGATTGCCATGCTTTCATTTTATTATCCTTAAAAGCCATGCTAATCGGCCGATTACGCTTATTAATATATCAGACAGAAGTTTTTGCAGGAAACTAACTGGTAAGGTATGTTTTATTTTTAGATGTTTTGTTTGCTTAAATGTTCGTGCATCTTAGAACGTTAAAAATAACGATTTTAAACACGAACGTAAAGAGTTATAGAGTGGTAACGTAACATCATGTTTGTTTCTGTAACGCAAAACAAATATTGTAGGTACGGTAATTCCATCTTTATAGTCGATTTACTGTTTTAAGAACAGAAACGAATGAGATATCAAAGCGATGTCACGATTATTCAACCGGTGGACTGTTAAATAATCGTATTACGAAGTAAGTTAAGTAAAGAAAATTAAGTGAAAAATATATATCTACAGTACTTAAAAAAATCGAAAATCGAGTTAAAATCGAATTCTGTTATCGGTTGGTTGCTGAACGTTTTTCAACTTTCACGCTTCGTAAATCCGAATATTTTGCGTAATTTTAGTGAATTTTTTTAATAATTTATGAATAGTTTTACTCCAATATTATGATTTTTTCACAATATTTAGAGAATTTTTGGTGTTTCTCGATATTTATTAAACCGCGAAATAGTACAGACGTTTTCAGCGATGGCCTACCATATAGAGTAAATAGAGAATTCTTTGGAAACAAACTTCTGTTTTACTGACAGACTAACGGAACAATAAAAGCGATAACAGAAGCTCATTAAAAACTAAAATAAAACTGATCCTTGAAGTAAAGAAAAAAAAAAAAACGATTTCCACATGTGTTAGAAATCTCTTTCACTACTTCCCATATCCTATATTAGATTTATGAGTCTGGGTAGTTCTAAAAATATTCTTAAAGCCGAACGACTTCATTTTGGAGCCACCAAAATTTATCCTTTGACCTTTTGGTAAATGTCTCTCATTATTTTTTTAAATAAATAATAATAATAATAAAAAAGAACAGATGAACTACGATAAAATACTAAACTTTTTTTTATCTTTAAAGTTGAAATAAAGCAGTTTCGGTTAAGTTTATTTACTTAAAGATTTCTTCTGAGAAATAAGCTAGGAAAAAAAAAAAAAGTTTAAATTATGCTATTTCGGGCATTTACATCGTAATACGTCAAAACGAGATCATTTGCATAATTACATATCATTTAAATCGATAAAAATGGTCAACCTCTGTATAGTGTTTGTAGCATAATTTGTGTTTTCTTCCATCTGTCGCGATAAAAACGGAAAAATTGTTTTACATCTTTGCTTCATTATATGGTCACATACGGGGGCGAGGTATTAAAATTCAATATGATGGAACCCAACAGGGAGTTTTACAATTACGAGATGTATCTGTTTTCTTTAGCACGGTTCCCATTAGCGCATGATAATGAGGAAATAACGTATGTTTGGTTAACGCTTATTAACACATCAAGAAGAGAATTTTTGTATTTCTTCGGAGGTCACAGTAGATAATTCTGGTAGGATGACGAAATTGTTGCGGGTTTGCTGGAAGCAAACTGCAGCCTGGGGGATTTTACCCTCTTGACAGCTTCAACCCTTTCAGAAGAGGGAAACAAATGGACTAACCTCGCAGCCATGAGAAATATATATAAAATAGTCCCTCCATCTTAGTTTGACGAGATAACATTCATTGTTCACGGGGTTAGAGTAGAGGTGAGAGTATACATTGTAACGGAGTTATAACCTTCCGGATGAGTCCATTTCCCTCCTTTATTAGAAAAGAAGGCACCCCTAGTTGAACTTGTCAGCTGCAAATCAGGATGGGGATGTAATGACACTTATTTCTGAATCTATTTGTCATGGCGGTAGTCCTTTGTAAAAAGTGGAAGGCGCCTTTGTCCTTCAAAGGATTTTACTAATTGTTTTCTGACAGCTAATTCCATTTGTAGTTCTATGTGAGTTTAGATCGAGAGAGAATCTACTCAAAAGGGAAACTGTCTTAAAAAGGCTCGTGTGTCTGTTCGGCTTCTTCAAAAGAACTTCTTAGGAAAACGTTATATAGAGTTACATTGTGTTCTGCTTAAGATTTTTGTTTTGGGAATGCAACGCGAAAAATCAGTTTCTTTTTACTTTCACGAGATGAAAAAAAAAAAAAATTAGACGAATAAGACAAAAATGAATAAATTTCATATATTCAAATGTGGCGTTATCATACGCAAAAATCAACTGTGAACAGTTTCTCAAGCTTTATAAAAGGCTCTTTTCACGTTCTTGTAATCCAGTAGTAAAATGAATCGATTGTGCTTTGTATAATACAGTCCTTGAACCGGCAGACGAGTCAAAATACAGAAAAAAGAACTTTTAAGCAGCATTTGGACCCTCTTGACCTTCCTAAGTTTGTAGGACGTTAACATACTGATAGATAAATACAGTAGATGTATATACTGTATATAAATCCTTTCCGTTTAAAAATCAGTTTGCTTTAGAATATACGATAAAAATTATTTAAAACGTACAAAACAAATTCAATACGACAGTGCAGCAATCAGAATGTAAATAGACAGACAATGAAGTGTTGTGCATTGTTTTGCTTATACCAAACCCTATAATGCGTTTGTTTCTTCTTACTGAGCGCTTCCTTTCATGTTTTAAAGTCATTTATTCTTTGATGGCCACTTATATTTTCTTTTTACTTATTTCAACAATCTCTGCGGTTTTAAAAATTCTTTTCTTTCATTCACAAGAGATAGAGAAAGAGAGTCGTATATTTAAGATTCTTGTGGATTAAAAGAGGAAAGATTCCTTTTGCAATTCGCACGAACATTATTAGCAACTCTTCTTTCAGATCTCTTTCTTTTAAAAGAAATAAATAGACGAGAAAAAAACTCTTTAAACCGATTTCTCCCGTTAGATTTTCGACACGCCTGACATCAGACTACTGGACATGTAAAGGTCCGACTCGGCCTTAGGGGATAAATTTGGACGTTTTTAACCCCCGTTTCCATCCCCAGATAGAATCCGAGGACAATATAAATAACAGTGGCTCACGCAAGGGTTAGAGAAAAGTTTTTACAACTCTCAACACAGACCTCCCAGTACCCAATGGCTCTGGGGCAAAATCTATGGGTTCTGTGTTCCTCCTCGTGGCAATTTAGTATTTTTCTTCTTTTTTCTCCCTTTGTTTCGAATTTTTGTTTAACTTTTAAAAGACTTAAGAGTAATTTTAAAGATACACAAAAGAATAATATTGTGTGGATCACTAAAATACACTCGAAAAGAGATCGTAACAATTAGGCATTCAATAAAAAGTGTTTTCTTGAAGTCAAGGCCAAAAAAAAGAAGAGGAGCTTATCTGCTGAAAATTCCTGTATCAGAAAATGGCACATACAGGTTTTGCAATAAAAATTTGTCAGATAAAAACATGTGGTCTTAATCCTGAAAATTATATTTTAAAAGCCAATCTTATCTTTAAAATGGAAGAAAAAGAAATCTCAGTTGGATGAACAATGGCCCACGTCGGTCGATATGGGGTGTGAGGTAGTGCAAAGACATCCGACCCTCATAACTCAAGTGAGGGTGCAAGCCCCCATTCATTAGTCGGTGCCACAAGTTCAGGTTTAGTCGTGTTAGGTCTATCTTAATGATACCATATGGTTCTAATTTCACCAATTTTCTAACAAAAATATTTTTCTTTCCAGAATGTAAAAACTGAAGAGGAGATAAAAACGTGATGTGCCATGAACATTGGATACAAAATATATCAACTCTGACGACGTTGTTTTGTGCCCTGAGATTGAACTGGTGACATTATGGAGGGCGTGTGGAGGTGGAGATGGACCATTATCTTCTGCTTATTGTATCATTTGGCCCGAGCGGAATATCTTCAAGAATTCGAAATCTCGGAAGGTTTGGGTACAGGCACCACCATCGGATACATTGGGCATAGTAAGCAAGGTCTACCAAAACCACCGCCCCCTCCTTACCTCATCGTGCCCGTTCCTGGAAGTGCAGTTGATTCCGATTTACACATAGATCAGTCGACGGGAGAGATTCGAACCAATATCATTCTAGACAGAGAAGTGAGGAGCTATTATTCATTCGTGGCTATTCCTCTCAGTGGCGAAAATGTGCGCGTTGTCATCAAAGTGCGTGACGAGAATGACAATGCTCCCGAATTCCCAACTCCCTATATGTCGATCGAATTTCCAGAGAACACTCCAAGAGATATGAAAAGAACCCTGAATCCCGCTAGGGATAGGGATTTGGGCGTTTTCAATACTCAAAGGTACGAAATTATATCTGGGAATGTCAACAATGCTTTTCGCTTGTCTTCTCACAGAGAACGAGACGATGTGCTCTATTTGGATTTGCAGATTAACGGCTTTTTGGATAGAGAAACAATACCATTTTATAGTATCGTGATCGAGGCATACGATGGAGGTATGCCACCTCTAAAAGGTTCCATGACTGTGAACATTACCATCCAGGACGTTAATGATAACCAACCCATATTTAATCAGAGTCGTTACTTTGCTACTGTAGCAGAGAATGCTACAGTTGGAACAAGTGTTCTCAGGGTATTTGCTACCGACACAGACTCTACGGAGAATGGAAGGATCACTTATTCGATTAATCGAAGACAGAGTGATCGAGAGAACAAATTTTCCATAGATCCGGTACGTGGTGTTATATCTATTAATAAACCGCTAGATTTCGAGTCACGCGACGTTCACGAATTAGTAGTAGTGGCACGTGACAATGGCGCACAACCACTGGAAACCACAGCATTTGTGTCTGTTAGAGTCACTGATGTAAATGATAATCAGCCTACCATTAATTTGATCTTCTTGAGCGACGATGCATCGCCGAAGATATCCGAAGATGCACGTCCAGGAGAATTTGTGGCTCGCATCAGTGTCAACGATCCGGATTCGAAAGAAGAATATGCCAATGTCAACGTCACTCTGCAAGGTGGAGATGGCCATTTTGGACTCACCACTCAAGACAATATCATCTATCTTGTCATAGTGTCGCATCCATTAGATAGAGAAGTTAAGCCGAATTACACCATGGTGGTGACTGCCACCGATCAAGGTAATCCTCCTCTGAACACTTCACGCACTTTCGAATTGAGTGTGACAGACACGAACGATAACGCACCCGAATTCGACCAGACAGTGTATTACGCCAACGTTCTGGAAGTTGCCGATCCTGGTACATCCGTGTTTCAACTCTCAGCATTAGATCGAGACGAAGGAAACAATTCTGTGATTACTTATTCCATCAAAGATACACCGGAGACCCATTCGCAGTGGTTTCAAATCGATAGTAGGACGGGTCTCATCACAACTCGGACTCACATAGACTGTGAGACCGATCCTATACCTCAAATTACAGTTGTAGCCAAAGATGCGGGTCCCACGCCCCTTTCTTCCAGTGCCACGGTAGTAGTCACGATTAGTGACGTCAACGACAACGAACCCATTTTCGATCAGACCTTCTACAACGCTACTGTGTTGGAAAGTGATAAAATTGGAACGTGCTTTCTCAAGGTAAGTTAGACGTTTGCAAATCTAGTTTTAAGAACAAGGGTAACTCTAGTATTCAAAATCGTCAAATATTCTCATTTTCTGATTGAACTCTATCGTGAAGTGTCACGAAACTAACACAGAGTTAACGATAAGGTGTAGTACCAAATCTCAGGCTTTGAGTTGGAACAAAATTTCACTATTGACCCTTTTTCACAACGATTTTATAGATCCAATTGTCAGCGTTATGCCTTCCCCAAGGCGTTCTTTAGGTATGCTTGGTATTAGAGAAGTGAGAGACCTAATGTAGACCCACGACTGGGGTTGGCCTTGAGACAAGAACGTGCGGTCATCTCCATGGTTACCGTCGCAGCGTGACATTAATTAGTAGGGACTGAATGAATTACAACTGCGACCAATTAAATGCCGGCCCGCCGTGGATAGCGGGTCTACCACGTTTTTCCGTGTATTTAACCATCGGAAAAAGTGCCAATGGGGCGGAAATCCGAGTTTATACAACTATAATTTTAAAAATTTGCAAATTACGTGATCTCGCACCGTCACAAGTTTAATCTAAGGAGGGAAAGATGTAAGACGTTTCTGAATTCTGTAATTAGAATTTTTTTTACACCAATTTACAAAGGTACTTCCCGAAACAATTCGAATTTTTACCTTCAAATATACGATTTACGTTTTGGACTCCGTTGGTGGACAGCGTAATTCCGTAAATGCGTTACGTAGGACTTTTAGGAGGCTGATTAGCAGCAGTTTCCTTTTGACCTCTCAAGGACGATTGTCAATCCCCTACCATTACTTATTAGCTAACTACTGTCCCATGCTGAAGAGAGCGGACACGAATTGTACTACCTAGAGCTGAGCGAGCACCATCAGCAATAGGGGAAGACGAAACCGGTTCCTGAACAGTTTTTTACACAAAAATGTACGAAATTATCTTTCCCCTGTTTTAGTATTTACTACCCCGGATTGAAAATTTTTATTATTTTCTCCCCTTCTTCCCCTCTTGCCGAACGCCCACGGTTTGCAATTTGGTTACTCTAATTTTGGTCAAATCGAAAAAAAAGAAGAAGAAGCCGTAACTCGATTCTAATCTAGCCTGTTTTGGTATCGATTACAACGAAATCGGATCGTTTTCGAATCCAATTTCTGCCCGTCTAAAACGTGTAATAGGGTAATTTGCACCGAGATCCATAAATTTAAGCGCTGGTACTAATCCAGAATCCATTAACAAAACGCACAACCGAGTACGTTAGGATGAGTTTAGAAGAGTTCAGAAGCGGTAGGGCACCTTCGGTTAAGGCATAGTAGTCCTTCCTTCCTTCTAAGCAGGAAGAGCGTAACGGAAGAGCCAGTACTGCACGCTTGGTTGTCATACCTCAATATTTATTCCCGTCGGGCCACTTGTCATTCTGTTAACGTCCTACGCCGTAAGCGAAGCCTGAGGGATCACAACTGCATGGCTTTGCTGCCCCACCCGGCCTTGCGGGGTCTCTGACTTAAGTAGGGCATATACATTCTAACTGCGGGATACGATAATCAACGGAAGGGGGTTAAACGATTAACTCCGCTTAGCCTCTTCTCATATTAAGTGGAGGATTAAATACGCTGTTCTTCCTCGTTTCGACGTATAACAGATTTAAATCCGACTCAATCTGTTTATATACTTTAACCAGAAAAACAAAAAAAGAACAAAAACCTCTTCTCATATTAAGTGGAGGATTAAATACGCTGTTCTTCCTCGTTTCGACGTATAACGGGTTTAAATCAGACTCAATCTGTTTATATACTTTAACCAGAAAAACAAAAAAAGAACAACAAAAAATATATAAGATCGAATCGAGAAGACAGAATTCTTTGCTGGGCGAAGTGTCGATCAGATTTAATGAGTTTGTAGTGATAGTAGAGCGATCAGGTATGCGATGCCATTATTCCCTTAAGGAGCCTCGATTCTTGAGTGACCACCGAGATTTTAAAGTTTTTTTTTTTTTCCTCCTCTCCTTCTTCTTCTTCCTCTGCCCTCTTAGATATGCGAGAAAGTTTCGGAATTTTTCCAATGTATAGATTTTAAAAAGTGACGTGTGGTAAAGAATGATCGAGTAAAACGGGATTGGGAGATAACCGGATTCTAGGATAATTTAAGTTTAAAAATTAAAGAGGAATGCGCATGGACGGTGAAAATCGCTATAATGATTCGTGTGCTAATGTTACAGCTTGATTGGCGTCAATCAAGGTTGTGAATCATCTTGGCTTTCGGTTATTAAACTCGTTTAGTCTCTCGTTAACGCCCAATTTTTCCGATACATATAAAAAAAAAAAAAATTTAAAAATATTCTGCACATGTTAGCGGAATTTTGTTTTCTGTTAAATTCCACTTTTTCTTTTTTTCCTAGCAGATTTTTATCGAGTGCGTTCATTAAAATTGTCATTTGTATCGGTAATTCGTCTTTTGATGTCACTCGATTAACTCCGCCTTCCATTCGCTTATAAAAGCGTTTGAACGGAAATTTTTTTTTTTAATTTTTATAATTAGCCATCGGAAAATTCCATCCCTTTTTGTAAAAAAAAAAAAAAATTCGTTTTTGCGGTAGCGCGTACGCGTGATTAATGTAACTTTTCGAAGAATCACGTAGCGTACCAAATCCGTCAGGTCGATAAATCAAAGAGACTCATTGAAATCATTTGCAATTCCCATCCCGACCAATCAATTGAGACTTTCGCATCCGGACGCATTAGTGCTCTTTTCATTCTTTGCGAAACGCACTAGCTCCCCTTCTGCCTTTCAGACGTGCATCTGCATAAACAGGGACAGGACTCTGATCTGCTCTTCTCCAGATGGATTACCGTCGAAAGTTCTCCCGCATTTTTACTGTTAAACAAACAAAAATTTGCCGAGTAAAAACAAAAAAAAAATGCAAGTTTCAGAACGTTTAAAACAAAAAAAATATATATATATACAGTATTTTCGACTTTTTTGTTTGTTTTTCCCCTCCCTCCCATTCGAATTATGCCGCGTTAACAAGTTTACACGTCCAGACTGTTTTCGTTCCGAAATTGATTCGTGATCGCGTGGAAATGAGAATAGAATAAAGGGGAACAAATGCCATTTCGTTATGCTATCATGAGCCAATTTCTTTGCCAAAATTCGAGCAAAGAGAAAAGGGGCTTGCAAACAAGCTTTATTCTTCACCTTTGAACCGTATTGCTATTAAGTTTCAGAGAAGCCGTCCAGTCTATCATCCGAAGACGTCAACTTATTTTGTAACCCTATCTGCTATTAAATGCAGTACATAAGAGTACAACTTTGACCCAAAAGTACATTACCGAATGTGCATACCTACCAAAAGTAATTAATTTACATAACTGAAAGCAAAATACAACTCGACTGAGAACAAATTATACCGGTCGAGATGTTAAAGTTGAAGATAGTTGCGTGTCTTCCCAATCCCGACTTTTTTTTTTTTTTTGAGCATTTTTGGAGACCGAAAGAGAAACTTCGATGCTTTTGAGATTTTTCACTTTCTCCCTCTCTCTCTCTCACTCCCGATCGAGTTGCTGCCACTCGGGCATGCGCTTTACTTCATCTCCTTCACTTTCCCACGTGTTTGGCCGTCACGATCCCGCATCCGGTGGCAAAGTGGTTCTAGACGTGACTCGGTCTTCTGTCCCAGAAACGTTCACGTGACTATGCGTCACCGTAAGTATTGAACCCGAGTTGGAAACGTTCACACAAAAATTGTGTGGAAACGGACTTGCAAGTGTGGTGCACGTTATCCAAAATTTGGATCGCTAGCGACTCCGATAATTCAAGATCCAGAACTTAATTCCCCCCTTTTATAGTGCGGCTCCAGCAGGTTTTTTTATTTACTTATATATATATTTTTTTATTTTAGTCAAGAATAACGTCTAAATTTTGTTAGAGACCTTCTAGGTGGAGGGTTATCGTGGTCGTCACCACAGGCGACGAAGATCGTCCGGACCCCCTGAATAGCCTTCAACGTCGTTAATGCTGTAAACAGCGACTTAATGGATCCTCCCCAGTGGGATATTGGCAGTCCCGAGGGTAGAAGTGACATGGGGAGGAGACTCGTCACAACTGTCAACTCCTGCCTTGTCGTCTTCCTGCGGATGATTGGTGACTTTATGTGTGACGTCGACATCGGCGTCCAATTGTGACGGGTATCCGTTACCATTAGCTAAAGAGGAATCGCGCGGACTGGTGAAAAATCGCAAATTTTTTTGTTTTTTTTTCCTTTCGAGAACAGTTTTAATCGGATTCGTCCGGAAATCTTTGCATATTCGTCGAAATTCGATAAATTTTATAAATTTTTGAAAGAATTTTTTTACAAGATGAAATCGTAAAACAGAATTCCTTTTCTTAACCGAGAGAAGCGACATTATTTCTTTTTTAAATCTCGGCGGGGGTGGTGTGTGGGTCATGTGACACCGGTGCCCTCCTGCCCCTTTTCTCCCCTCGAACTGGCTCTTCTGGTTCTTCAAGGTGAACCTATTTCGTTGACTGGACCATTCAACTGCCTTAATTGATCGAAGACCGAGAACGTGATGGGGGACGAAAAGACGTGCGTGAGTTTGCGTGAGGGCGGCTTCCGTGTAGTGAGTCGCGTTCCACACCCCTCGTTGTGAAGACACGAACTTCGACCCCGAACGTCAAGAACTGGTGGGAGTTGGAGCTGGAAAAGTGCTCCACTACTACTTTATATAAATATTTTTGAGGTAAAGATATCGGTATTCCTATGAGACTTTTCAAATTAAAAGAGACTTTTGTTTTGGCTATTACACTCGTTTATCCTGCGAGTGATATAGAAGATATAGGATGAAAATTGAAGTCAGATGCCACGATTATGATCTTGAACTTCGATCCTCTCTCGAGTTGCAGTAGACATAACGCGAAAAATAAATTCAGATTTTGGTGTCTTCACGATGAGGGTGGAAAAAATAATGTCTTCATTTTCCTGGGGGGAAAAAAATAAAAATTTGTATATGCAGCATCTGTTTAAGTTGATAAACTCATAAATAGGAAAATTATTTTCATTTTTTAAAAAATTCTACTCATCATGATTACTCCTAATTTGGATTTTCAAAAAATTTCTGAGAGATTTTCGAATTTTTGACCCAAATTTTCTGGAATAAATATAGGGCCGTTTTTATTTAATATAGCTTAAAATTTCGATTAATTTGGAAAGAAAAAAATAAGAGAAATTTCCTTTATTTACCATTTAATTATTTAATAAAAAAATCAAAGTTTTGTAAAGCAGCGTTTTCAGTTCATCTATCGGAAAATAAGCAGACTGTTAGCGATTGGCACTTTGCTAGTATCATAAATAGCAAATGTTGGCTTAGTTAATTCGCTATCAACGTTTTATAGGGTGAAGCACAGTTTTTATTCTATTGACAGATGGCTGGACACCCACCCTCTGGCAAGGTTATAATCTGGTGCTGTATGTAGGGAGGCAGGTGAAGTGACACGGTCTGATAAGAGGGGATGAACAAATCTACATTTGTGACACCTTGCATCAACTTGACCTATATTTATGTTTATTTGTTTCCAAATATTCTATGCATCGGTTCTTTGTTATCGCTAAGAGGCAGTTTTGAAAATTATATCCTTCCCGTCTTGTTTGAAAGAAAATTAATTGGTATGTTACATGATGAAAGATAATGAAGAATTTACCGATTTCCTTGCAGTGTTGCTTTCGAACTACTTTGATTTTTCACCTGGAAGAGGGAGGTGTTAGGGGTGAGGCAGCCTTTCCTTCTAGGCAGGAAACTGCACTCCATTCCTAGAAACTACAGCCTGTCATTAAAACTTCAGCTTGGGGAAAAACAACAAAAAGTCTTCTAAATGTAAAATGTTGCACAGAAGTGAAGTTTTAAGAAAAATACAGATAAAACGCGATAACAACAAAAATAGCGATTATCTCATAGAAGAAAAGAGGATATTAGGACACAAACTAATTTAAACCCGTTGGAACATTAGCATGCTGCACCATTCTTTACTTGTCTGTAGCGAAAGAAACACTGTTAAAGAAACTTTTCCTTTAAGTTGTCTGGATAATTCGATTCAGTCTTGTTTACGCTTGTCTGATGATATTGTTCTCCGTTTAGTTTCTCAATTTCTTTTGAAAGGAATTTAGCCATTCCAATCACGAAACCTCCACTTCACATCACCTCTCCTGCTGATAGTTGAGGGCTTTTTTTTTTGTTTTTTCCGATGACCTCATTCACGTTTGTTCCCAAAATTACTTAGATTGAGACTCTTACCATGGGCCTTCGAGCCATTTTAAAAATTTTTGGAAAACAGGAAAATGCGGTTTAGAAATTCTGCACTTGTTTTTCTCTGTTCACCTGTTCTTTATACTTAAATTTCTATTAGATCTATTTTAAGAATGCACATATATATTTTTAGCATTTTCCTATATAATCATTAACAATTTAATATAGTCTACATATACATAAAGTTTCCCTGATCTTAACCGCAATTTTAAGCTTAAAAGTAGAGGGTACTTCTTCACGAAATGGTCTCATTCTAAGAAAATCATTCGATAATAAGGTTTTGATTGGATCCTGCAACACGAATGCAACATTTATAATAAGATAAAGTTGTAAAAGTGTCAAATGGGGTCTAAATTATTGTAAAAATTCCATAAAATTGGAAATAAGTCTCAATTTAACATCGAAACGTGACTTATCGGTTCACATGCTACTTTGGTGTTGCTTCAGACGGCAATATGTTGCTGAATATCTCCGTTATCCTTATAGAATTATCATTTTGGCATCATTTTGCATAGATTTCGCTTGTTTAAGTTAAGGAGGAACATAGATTCTGTCAGAAATCAGAACTGGAACCATTCAAAACAAATGCAATGATAAACTTATAGAGGAACATTCTTCCCAAAGTTAGTGGACGAATGGATGAATTTGTTTATATTTTAATTTTTTAAAGCTTTCTAACAAGTTTATAAACAAAAAAAATGTGATTTCATGCATTCTTAACAACGAATTTTCATTTTTAAATTCTTTTCCCGTATGGACTAGAACCGAAGAAGGATTTGTGGAGTTCATAACAATAGAACGGGTTTAATTTATTAAAGTAGATCAAGGTAATCGAATTCGAATTTATGGTTCCGTATCGACAGTTGCATGAAACGGTATCGATTTTTCCGATTTCTGATTTTTTCCAAGATGCCATTATCAAGTGACGAAGCCAAGTGAAACAAACTTTCGCGTACAGTATAATTCGAAGGTACAACTGCAGGTGTTTTTCCCTTCTTAAAATTATGGTGCAGACTGGGTCGCTCCGAGCATCTTTGGGGTCAGGGGACAATTTTCGTCTCCCTCTTTTTCCCCCGAGCCCCCCTTAGAAAAGATTTCGTTTCATCTGCAATGTCATATTATAATCTGATCTGTCATCGCTTGCCGGAAGTGCAGGAAGAACGTCTCATGACGTCACATCTTACTTATAGCTCATCCTTCCAGTGATACATTTTTTTACGAATTTAAAAAGAAAAAATAAATAGCGAGAGGATAATATTTTAAAGCGGTTTGGCAACGATTGCGATGGCAGTATAGTATCCGAAGGTGCAAAGAAGTGGATTCTTCTTTTAACACTTGGCCCTTTAAGAATAGATTGAAAGAAAGCTCATTTTGGAAGTAATTAACGGGCTAAAACTTAAGGGCTTTTCATAACAGATTCCTAATATAATTAGACACTTTTAGAAGTTAACGTTAATTATATTCGTGTTGACTTTTTGGTAATGAAGGGGAAATCCCAACGTATCGTCTCCAAATATTGATTACCATTCTTTTCTTCTTCATTAGCGTATTAAGGCGAACTGTGAGTTTTCTTGTCACGTGTATATGCGATCGATCGCGTTGTTTCGCCTCTCACTCTCCCCTATGAGGCACCTTTCTAATCTCGAGGGGGGTCTTATCCCTATAATGTCGCACGGCCATCTGTTTTTTTTGCAGACTATCAATAGTCAATAGAGAGAATTTAACCGTTTTCGGATTCGAATCCGTAAATTTCCAGAATTTTAACTACCCAAGGCTACACAAATACATAATTTAAGAAGACGCGACAATGTTTAAAAAAAAAAGAAAACGTAAAAAAAAAAAAGAAAGAATAAGTTGACATAAAGAGAGAGAAAGAGACAATAATAAGTTTTAAGAAGGAAAAACACAAACGATCAGATTTTTACGTTTTGCAACATCGCCGTGTAAAGAAAAATCTGACATTCCTGAGGCACACAACTTTACAATTCGAAGGGGGGAGGAATCCTCAGGCCGTGTCATGCTTAAGTCGGCGACATCCACATTCACATAGTTGGCTGTCTACTACTTGGCAAAGTATAATAAGCACTGTAAGAACGACCACTTTCTCTCTCTCTACTGGGACAGTGCAAACTGTAATTACTGGTCCCATCACCTGCAGCCATGACAGAGGTGCAGTCAACCCGACCCGGTCTGTCCCACTCCTGCATCGCTGGGGTGGGGCAGCCTCCTTACACTGTAGGGGCAGACGGACAAAGAACTGTTCCTCCACTCTTGTCGTCTGACTACCGCTCCATACATTTTCTATACCTGCACACCAGCTTCACTTAACCATTTCCGAACATCCGAACTACTTTTGTTAAATGGCTTACCTCTGTGAAATCGTTGAACCCGCTAGTTGGGGACTGCTTCCCCGACTATACTCGAGCCTCATCCATGCACAGAAATGCTCAAATTTCACCAGAACATTTCTATATATATATATATTCGTTAAATAATATTTAACGAAAGATCCGTTTAAATAATAGTAATAAAAATTAACCATATTTTTTCGTAAGAGCAAAGTGAGAATACATTTGTTAAAACCTCTACTCACAAATTTAGATTAATCAAATTTGATTTCGAGAGATAATTTTGTTTAATTATTGATTGACAGAATAATCTGTTTTAAAATACAAGTATGGATAGCACAAAACTGGTTCTGGCTCTATTGCACCTTCGAATTCCAAAAGTGTCCACCACGTTGATCTAAGTTCATCTTAACTGGCTTAATGGCAGATTCTTCAAAAATCTCTTTTTTTTTTTTTCCCTCTTTTTCTTTTTAAATCTTAAAATTAATTATGAGATCATTTTTATTTTTCTGTTATCATTTATTTTTCTTTTTTTTTTTTTAAAAAAAAGAATCGATTTTGCGGTTACGAAACGATTAAATTGCCGTGGGCCCAAATCGATTCTCAAAGACACACAAACTCGCCATTATAAATCGACGAAACTTTTTTAAATATACGTAAATTTTGCTGCAGAATCGGTTGAGATCGGTGGAAAAAATCTGTCGAACTGGCGGTTATACCGACGATAAAAATAATTTATATGATCAACTTCGTTATTATTTTAAAGTGGAGAAGTAATAAAAAAAAAAAAAAAATAGAAAAAAAGGTTGTTTTGAGTAGTATCCGAAGAATTAATCGAGTTTCTATCGTGGGGCTATAGTTATCTGTGCGAGTTATTCAGTCAACTGCTTCTGGATACTTGGCAAGATATTTACAAGGTCGTTGAACTCCTAGAAGGAATGAAGCTGTCAAAGATAAAAGAGCGTTTCTCCGTGACTAGGAATTAGGGTTAGAAAAGGATATTTCGATGGCTGACCTCTTTTTTCACCATTTTCCATTTCATTTGTTACCTCTACATGAGGTCCCGACGTCGATCTTTTAAGTAAATCATGGATGGGGCCTTCGATCTTACGGCATTCTAGTTGGTTACAGTGTTAAAAACTTTGTTACGCTTTTTCTTTCGTAAATAACTTAAGCAGCCAGAGAATTAAAGGGGTCCCGTATTGTTATTTAGATTTCAATTAAAAAAAAAAAATTTGGTTATTGAGGAGAGGCTCCAGTTCGCAGCCATCTTGGAATCTCTCCTTTCTGAATGTCGATCGACTTAAGATACGCTAACGGTGATGACGGACAGTGAGATGTCTTGATTAGAATCTCGCTTATGATCCGCCTTAATCTGTCCTTCATATTATTACAAGAGGTGCGGAATTCGGAAGGTCGACTTAGTTACCTTCAATCACTTAACTCCCAGAATGAAAAGTAAATTCGCATTTTGAATTCACTTTGAAGACGGGCGAAACAATGCCGGTGCCCATCTAGTAGGTTTTTCGAACTGTTCCTTTCTTTTTTTTTTACACACGTCTCAATCTGTTGATGGGGTCATTAGTAAGGTAAACTGCATCAGAAGAGAATATATATGTGCTGATGCTTGAGTAAACAATCTCCACCCGCTTTAAAAGCTTCCAAACAACGCTCTCCTACTCGGCAAAAGATTTCCCCCCACTCTCCAGAATCTGTATTTGCTTCCATTTCCATTCCGTTGTCACTAATTGAGAAAGCAAACACAGTGACGTGGTAGGATCACTATTCGACTTATTATTGCTCTTGACCAGTGCGCATGTTCTGCACTCCATTGTTCATTCCCCCGATAGCACACGGTCCGTCGGTACAAAAGATGCAACAATGTTTGGTGATCATCTTTTGTGGGCCATCTTGTCAGAGATTATCTGTTCACAGAACGAGATCTTCTATTCTTTCTTCGGTTCGGGACTACTGCAGTCGAGGAGAAAAGTTCCTTTGTCGAGATAACCCAGGAGCGTGTTTTTCTTCTTAAAAACGACTTTTCTTTCACTAAACTTCCTAAAATTGCATCTTGACGTTTATTGCTCGATTTGAACATTTACAGAAGTGTTTTTGAATCGTTTTTAAGCTCATTAAATAATTAAATTATTCAACCAAAATTATATAAACTTAATTAAAATGCTGACGTATATATATTTGTAAAACTGCTGACGTTTATTTCGTAATAATGGTTGGGATGACGCAAGCGGATCATTATTGTTTTCTGACAGAAGCGTTTAAAAATGCAATTTGTTGGTAGCAGTCGTCATGTAACTCCGGAAGAGCGAGATTAATTTTTAGGATAAAAATGCAATTTGTTGGTAGCAGTCGTCATGTAACTCCGGAAGAGCGAGATTAATTTTTGGGGGGATACGGAAGCTCTACGCGCCCTCTACGCGTTGGATGTGAGGGAAACCACTCCCGACTAAAGAGGGAGGGAAAAACATAATTAGTTAATTAGCATTCGCAACCCCGGAGGGGTGGCGCACGGGAGCGCGTGCCACACCCTAGTCCTTCCCTTTTTTTATCAGGTGTCTGCACTTGCCCCGCAGTTCATATATTACGTAAACTTTTACCTTCTACTAACCTTTACCCGTTTGGATTGTCGCCATTCTTTTTTTTTTAAAAAAGCGGAAACAGATGGAACGTTACAGTTTCGGATTTCTCCTTGTCATTTGAATTAGTAGAAGGATAATTTTCGACAACAGCGACGAATTAGGAGACTGCAGCATGTGTGTTTCTTTACCCCGGCCATCCATCAGGGAATATCTTCATCCTTCAAAGTAACAAATCCCACACGATTCAGCCCGACTGATTGTCCGTCGATGGTGATCGTGTCAACCATCGGAGAGACTCATTCGTCACATCTAGACTCACTAGCGATAAACGCACTACAGATGACACGTCAGATTATCCTCTACTTCACATAAATCTGTGTCATCAATAAGCTCGTTTCGGCTCCGCTTTTTCTCTTTAAATAAATCTAACCTTTATTGTTACAACAGAATAGATGTATTTCGATTAAATTTTCTTTTATCTTTTCAAATTTGGACGATTCATTTTTATTCTAATCCCGCTCCTCTTCGTAATTTTCGTTCTAGATCCGAAATTTTTACGTTATTGTTATTATAAATCCGTACTTTGCGCCTGCAAAAAAAAAAAAAAAAAAAAAAAAACAAACGGTAGAAGTAGAGACAGATCGTCTTTTGTCGAAAAGTATTTTCTTGCACATCGTGTACCACACTGTTCAGTCGTATTTCAAACTCTGTACTGACTTAATTGCTGTCGGAGTTGTTCCTACAAGTCGCACAACTGCTAGAGCGTTATCAGCATCCGAAATGAACCTGTCCACCCAGTAAAAACAGAGAGGAGGGTAAAGTTTTCCACCCCGTTTTATTCTTAAAACATGTGTACAAGTCGCTTGTTTTTCTTAGCTTTTAAAAAGTCGAGAATCAAACATTAGAAACTCGAGATCGCATAAGTATTGCTTCATTGACTGGTGGGTGGGCCTTTTCCTCTTGGAGGGTCCGATGAAAAAGATGAGAATAGCTTTATTCTACTCATCAAAACTTCAAATCTTTATAATTTAGGGGAATAAATAGAATTTAGAAGACAGGATGGAAATATTATATACAGTTCAGCAAGATGATGAGGGGACCCGCACGGTTGAAGAATTCTGTGCTATTTCGGATCTGCGTGTGAGACCTCTTAATAACAGTTTTGAATACAGAAATTTGTCGGTTGCAAGATTTTTTTCCATTTCGACCTTTGAACTTCTTTGGTTCGTTAGTAAAATACCTGTTCGGGCCTCCTATTGTTGGTCCTGCGTGGGAACAATTCTTCAAGAATAGAGGGAATTTAACGACTCAATTCGAATCTTATTCTCTCTTTTAATTTTTGATTCGTGACTTTTCGGGTAAGAATTTAATTAGAAAAAGAATTTCGGTTTGGAAGAATCGTTCATCGAGCGAAGAAAGTTTCCAAAATTTATGTCCCTAAGAAATTTAAATGGTTTTTTCCTTTTTAAAGCCAAACAAATATTTCGTTAGAGAGATTAATAAATCCACGAATTTATTTCGATTATTTTTTGTTATTTATAGGTTTTTAATTCTTCGAAGGTTTTTTAAGAATCTGACATTTGATTATTTTTACATGTCTAAACATGTATGCTGCATATTATATGCCTAAACATGTATGTTACGTGTTTACTTGCAAAAAAAGAATCAAATATAGATAGATTTACATGTCTAAACATGTATGCTGCATATTATATGCCTAAACATGTATGTTACGTGTTTAAACACGTATATTTCATATTGCATGTTTAAACATGCAAAAAAAGAATCAAATATAGATAGATTTTTTTGTAGTTAGATTAAGAAAGATCCAGTCAAGAAATTTTTCGTGGATAATTTTACGAATTCAGAAGAAAAATTTAGATTTGGTACTATACAAGTATCAACGAATTTATTGAGGAATATAGTAGAAATGTAGGAAATTTTGTGATCTATTTATGATTCTTTCGTGATCATTGATTTGATTTTTAATCAATTTAATTTTCCAATAATATGCCATTATTTTTAAAGATGAGAAGTAGTAATCAGAAACTTGAAGTTCCTTAAAACATGTAAACTGAATTCAGTACCGAATCTAAGTATTTTAAAGAAGTTTGAAACGATAATTTAACTGTTGAAAATATTTAATTTTGCAAGGTATATTATCCTAATTGAGTGTTAAAAAAGATTTTTCCCAGTCGAAATTTCCCACAGATGCAATTATTTGGCGGGTTATTAGATGGGAATTTCAGGTAGAAGGATAGTTTACAAATTGATTTTCAGCATAGGCGAGAGGATTGTGGCCAGTTAATGGTCGTCCGGGAGCAGCAACAGAGAACAGATAACGGTGCACCCGAACACCCTAATGGATGCGACGATTAGGAACCGTACTTGGTCGCGTGATACGTAACAGCGTTCCGACTGTCGATCACTGTTATTTAGTGGAGCCGCTGAGACACCTGGTGGCCAAGACTCAGCAGCAACCAAATTGTTTTCTCCGATCGCAACCAGTGCGGATTCTTGATGAATGTTTTGCGTGTTCTCTCTCACCTGAGGACCTTCTCCCTTTCCTACCCCCATTTCTTTCTAAGAAAGTAAATTACCTTCTTGTTTCTTCATTCGTGGCTCCACTTTACCGTCCGCTCGAAAATCACAAGTATTCTTTTACTCAGAACAATATTTGCAGTTTTTTTTTCCCCCTTCTACTGTCCCTCATTCTACAATAGGTTCCGAAAGAATAGAAATGCCCTAAGTAGCGAATTTTTCTTTGATGAAAATACAGTCTAAATGACATTTATAAAACACGTTCTCTTTCTACATTGTAAATAAAAGTATAAAATTTTATTCCTGGAGGCCAATTAAAATAATTTATAAAACACGTTCTCTTTCTACATTGTAAATAAAAGTATAAAATTTTATTCCTGGAGGTCAATTAAAATAATAATAATAATAATAATAATAATGATAAGTCAATGCGTGTAAGTCTAATTTGTCTGCCGGTTAAAAAGTCGTCCAAAGCGATTTTTTTTTCTTTTTTTTTGGAAAATTAAAAAGGAGGAAAAAAATATATTTTTTCGACGATTTTAGAAAATTGTTTCTTTGTTGCGGGAGTCCCGATTGCTGGAAAGTTATGTCGAAATAGTGATTTTTAGCATTGCCACCGAAGGAACTGGTGGTGCAGCTGAATGTCCGGTTAGTAACCTTGCGTTGTTTTTTTGTGCCAGCATTCCTTGTATAACTTTAATAGTATAAAATCGGATGTCCAAAAATGTAAAGATGCGTTAATTAAGGAGTATTACTGTCGTACTTCAGGATTCTTTCGCAAACATGACGTTTAAGACATCGAAGACATCGAAAAATATATATATATATTTATGCGGCCTTTTATAGAAAACCAGAGAGAATTATGCGAAGTTTAAGTAATTTAAACAACTCGTAAAAACGTAAAATCCTATCAAATTCAACTTTTCCCGAAGGAAATTTATCAGTAGGAGAAACGGAAAGTCGATTTAGAAAATTGCGATAAACCGTTTAGAGATGAAAAATTGAAACCACAACAGCATAAAAGAGATGAAATGAAAAATTGAACATAGGATCTGCCATCAAAAGAACTTAATCAGATACCTAATCATTCGACTCTTCTCATAGCTGACATTTTTCTACTGACGTCAGTTACTAAAATGACCCCATGCACACATCCTTAGACCTCCTATAATTCCCAGAGCAGAGGACATTCAACTTGCGAAGGGTAAAATCGAATTGGAGAATTTTCCGATCAGTGACCTTTTGGTCAAAAATCGATTGTTTCCCGAGAAAAGGAAAATGTTTTAATTGTCTATTGTCTGAGAATGTCCGATAATTATCGGTTTGATTGCATACCTTCATGAAGTAGGGGGGAGAATAGAATTTGATGGCCTGCAATGCGAGAGGCACTGAGTTTAGACCATTTCTCTTATAACTTCCTCGGATATGTGAAAGATCCCGATGACCAACTTATATTCTCTACTAAATATTTTCGACTTTACTTCATCCACAACGTAAGATATGAGGCCGAATCCGGTCGAGTCTTAATTACGATCACGATTTTTAAGAGAGAAAAGTAGATTAAGGTCGCAATTATATTAAGACACGAACCGCACTTCTTCATTGTGTTCTCCCCGAACTGACACTTTATGAAAAGAAAGGTAATTTTATTTTTCGACTTTCTTTCTTAAACCGTTACTAGGAAAAGGACCAAAAATTGATAATTTTCTTATTAAAAAAAAAATACGAAAAAAAGAGACAATTTTAGTTGAAGTCGGTTTAATTGAGGATTGTTCCTAAAATAAAAATTCGGAAGGTACGAATTAATGGGATAAGTAGAACTTACTAAACTTTTTACAGAGCACCTTAGAGATTCTCGGAAGACAGAAAAACTTTTAGCAGAGGGGGAAAAAAAAGCTGTACGGTTGGCAGTTGTGGTCCGAAGAACAGAAAAGAATTCCAAGAAAACGACTTGGTCCTTTTGATGACTTGTTCAGCCTAAGTCGTAAAAGTTTTCTGCCAAAATAATAATAATAAGTACATCCTGTGTGATACGATGCCTAAAATAGAGAGAAAAATATTCTTTGGATTTAAAATTTTTAAATAAAAACCGATTTTTTAATCAGTTTTCCGTATACGAGATCATATCGTTTATACCGAATTATCTGTTAGATCCAACTTCGATATCCTTCTTTTGACGAATAATACCAGATTAGTATCGCTAAGATGATAGAATATACAGATTTTTCTTGTCTAAGAAATTACAGATTAAACTATTTTTCTTTGTATTTAAAATTTTTTTTTTTTAAATCAAATTCCGATCTAAATCTTAAAACTAAAGTAAAAAGAAACTGTACCCATAGTATTGTGCATTAAATTTCTTAATAGGCTAATAAAAAGTTTATGTGGCTTTAAGACCTGGTTTACTTAGTCACATTAATTAAGAATCTATTACGTGTCTCAGAAAGACTTTCATTTAAAAATAAATTTTGAATTAAAGATGCCCTTTCTCAATATAAATATATACACGTCCGCGTTATACTTATAAACATATTATATAAGAACTTAATCTTACATTTTGGACAGTTACTCTCCTTTGGATATTACCAAAATTGTTATTCATAGAATCTTTCAGTACCCTTTTATGATTTTTCTATATAACATATATATTTATGCACTTAGTTTTTACGGATTCGCGTATTTCTTCCAGTATATATATACACCCCATCATTCTGTATATAGGGATTACAGAATTGTGTTTATGGAAATAAATAATACTCTGGTGTCAGTAATAACATCGCTTAAAGGATTGGATTTACAGATAATGCTAAACTTAGCCTGCCCCTATTCGAATGCAAAGGACCCAACCGTTTAAGCCGCATTGTGATCTTTTAATCGGCTTTACTACTACACTGACAACTAGATCGGCCTAAAAATAGACGATAATGGATTCGTACTGTTGGTCGAAGTAGATTTTTCAGTTAAAAAGAAAAGGATAATATGTAGAAGTTTCTTTTAATTAGGGAGATGAGGAGTACGAAGGGGCTTTTAATTTGTGAGTTGGATGTTAATTGTTATCTTTCCGATAAAGAACAGATATGTCTAATCAATCAGATACAAATCTCGTTTGCGGTTTAAAATGATCCCATCGATTATACCATCTTTTAATTATTATTTCAGTTAAACAAGGCCTTTCGATTATACGTTTCCATCTCGAATGGACCGTTTATGTCTTTCGATGCAACTGTTAATAGGAATTCGACTCTCGAATTACGTTTACGATAAATTTAATGAACGTATTGGTTCCGTTTTGAGGAATCCGATGTTAAATTTAGTAAACAAGATTTTTGTTATTTCGCAGAGATATATGCTGAAATATTTCTATAAAAATTCGGTAAGTTTCGCTTGCTTTATGTGTAAGCACGCAACAACAATACATTATGGATAAGCAGCGTAACATGTTTTATGGTAAAGCTGCTTGAATATATCAGAAATTAAAATATTTGTCGCTAGCATTTTAAAGTATTTATTAATATGTAATTACTAAGTTCTTGGTAATCAATAAAGTGCGTAAGACGAATAAAAGAACTTTTTTTCCTATTAAGTTTGGAAGGACAAAGCGCCCGAATACATACAAAAGAAGGCGCTTGGTCAGAATTTCACGATTTCTAAGCGGATACGTCGAAATTTTCGCATAAATTGCGATGTTACTGGCAGATGAAGGCAACGTTACCGTACCTTTCCCTTTGGTTCCGAGACGTCACGGTGGCATTAAACAATATAGATTGAAGAAGATCTTTACCCGAGATAAATCTGCGGAGAATTTCAATACTGGAAGAAATGTCTGAGCTAGAAGGGAGGCAAACGATAATTAAACTGGCCTGTCCGAACTGTCACTTCAAATTCTGACCCAATCAGAGAAGTGCTTCCCCCATCCATCAAATGACAGGGAGGGTAGAGAGTGTTCAATTAGTTATCAGACTGGTTATTTTCTGTAGGGTGATGTAAAAACCTCTATTGTAGCAGAATTCTTATCGCTTAGCGACCACTTTTGATTAGTAGTTGGGGATGTAGCATCTTGTTTTATCCCCCGTCGTCGCACTCTGACTGGAGACAATTGAGCAGAACTTTTACTCGACTTCCCCCCTTCCTCCGAAGTTGTAATGTCGGTAATCAGGGACGTAATTTCTTCTTTCTACTACTTTTTTTTCCTCCTTCTTTTATTCTCTTTTGTTTTTCTCTGCTATAATTCTAGTACGGAGACTAGTCTTCTTCCTCTCTCTCTCTCTCTCTCTCTCTCGTTCTCCTACTTTGCTTTTGCTAAGGAATGCACTTTTTAAACTGCAACTTTATTAATTTTAATTGGTGCATTTGCTTTCCAGAAACACTCGTTTGAAATTTGATTTTTTGTTTAATTTTATTTTACTTTTATACGATCGTTTAAATCGGAATGCACAATTTAAAAAAAAAAAAAAACTTTCTTTTTTTCTACACGTGTTCAGATGACAAAAATTTAAAGCAGAAAAAGAAATCCGCAATTGAAGAGATTGATTTGGCAGTTTTTTTTTTTGCCGTTGCCATGTTTGAATTCTTTAGTAGTCATCACGGTAAGGCCTCATCGTTTGGATCATGCGCACTCATTCACCTAAAGGTATTTTCTATTGTCCCAAGAGTGCTCCCGCACATTAGTAGAGTAATTCGCAACTGCACGATAATAGTCAACGGATGAACGCATGCGCAACGATGCATTCTCACTAATGTCTTTGCTTTCTCTGCTGATTGCTACTTTGCTCAGTCGGGGTATCATCCCACCTCCATCGTGCTTTCTGCTTAAGTCTCGATTCCTACAGTTTTTATCGCTAACTGAAATCTCAGAAAAAATTTCTAAAAACTTCGTTTTATGTTTTCTCAATGAATGGTTCAGTTCGGTACGACGGTTGAACTTTAAATAATAATCATACCAGCTCTCTCTCTCTCTCTCTCTCTCTCGCTCGCTCGACGTTACCTTTTTATTATACTTTCAGCAGAACGTTTCTTTTAAAAAATCCAAAACGGCGACGAGTTCGATTACCATCATCGTTTTGACTAAAAAATTGCACAATCCTTATCTAGTCGTTAGAATTAAGTATAGTATATCCATTAGAGGAAAACATCCAATTTTTAATGAAGGAAAACAACCTTGAACGGTCTCCATATTAGCTTTAGAGAATGTAGTAGAACCCTAGCGTTAATATTGTTTTTCCAGATGTCTGACATTAACAGGTAAAAATGATAGATTCGATCTCGTTGCATAGGAAGAATAATTATAATTAAGTTTAAGATAGAAAAATATCAATTAAAAGTAATGAGATGCCATCGCCTCCCCATTCTTATAAGAATTCTAATTATTGGACTGCTATCGAATCTTTCTGATCGGAGAAATTTTATTTTCTCAACTCTTTCATCTTCGTTTTTAGAGAAATTTTCTTTGGATGATTTGTTTAATAAACGACTAAATGTATTAACCTCTTATAAAAATGGTAGGCCGTCTTTCTTCGATGCAGGAATCGGTATTTGTTTAGGAATTCGACGTTTAAATATAATAAATAATTCCATAGAGATTAATAATCAAATTATAAACAAACTCAATAAAGTTAATCCTAACATTATTTGGGCTTGAATTTGGCTATAAGCTTTTACGATTATTTTGATGCGGGAATTATCATTTTTTGCCTAGGAATTCGGCATTTAAACCAAATAAACAAATCTGGTAGAATTAATGATCAAATTATAGCCAAACTTAAGCCCAAATAATCGATAAAATTATTTTGATTTGAGTTTGGTTCAAACCCAAATAATGTTAGTGATTATTTGAGCTTGAGTTTGGCAATAATTTAATTCGGAATTTATTATTATTTTTTTTAATCGGAGAATCACGGGCGGGTTTTATTTCTGAAAGAACTCTTATCTGAATGTTTATGAAAAGTTTTTTCGATGTGTGCCGTGGATGTTGAAAAATTTATAAAGTACTCCCGTGGTATAGCGATAAACGTTAGCGTATTTATTAAATAAACTCTCGAGAGTCGTTTATCAATGCTGAAGATAAGAAATTGCAGCTCCACTCCCTTCTGATTGTTTACACTTTTACAGAATGTATCTCTTTACGATTATTTAAATTGTTGATATAGTCTAATAGCGTCGATTGATCGAACGTATGCTTATAAAATAAAAAACGTATCGAATTAGTTAATTCGTTTAAAAAAAAAAAGCATAACTGTACTCGTTTTTAATTTTTATACATTTTAATTTTTAATTAAAAAAATATATATGGCGCGTTTAAAAGGCCGTACTCTTTAAATATTTTCGTCGAACCTCTTCCACTTCAATCGTTTTATGATCGCCATTTTGAGATTGACGACTTCTTAAAGTATCACGTGACTGGCAGAGTGTACACTGCAGCACACAACTGAGCGTGGGAATGGTCCATTGGTATTCAATTGATGTCACCAACAGTGAGTTTATGGACGAAGTTGGTCTTGTGCCGGTTTGCAAGCTAAGGATGAAAATGATGTTGGTTGTATACAAAGCGAATACCTTTTGGTAGCTTCATTTGCATCGTGTAAACACTAAATCGCTAATTTCCGATTCGCACTCGGAAAAATAGAATAGGGTTTCGTCCTCCAAAACGTTCTTCTCACCACGTATTTACTACAAAAATAACAAATTAGGCCCACGTTATATAGGAATCCTTTTGCCAATCCCAATACACCCGAGCTATGATTTATGGTACATACATAACTCGAAGTCATTTATCTAGAGAGTCGATGCGCTGTTTTGCCCTCTCTCTCTCGCTAGACAACATCCTGCCAATGGAATGGAGTCTTGCAGGCTAGTCCTTGTATCTCCTAAAAGCAGTTCAGAGAGGATTGTATTTTCCAAACAGATGATGCATTTTGCATGTAAATACTTCCAAGAATGACTAAAACTCTTTTCAAATTCCGAAAATATCATTCGCACTAGAAAAGTTTCCGTTTGCAAAAAGTCGAATTCCTCATTCTATGATCCACATGGAATTTTTATTAAATGATAAAATTGGATATGAACTAATAATAATAATGGAAAAATATGATTTTAAGTGAAATCTTAACGGTGTAAGATATTTTATTAGTGGTTTTAAAATAGAATTTCATCGTACTCGGAGAACATGCAACCGCATAATGAAAGGAATCATTACTGTTTTAATTATTCGATATCATTTTTGAATGCAAAATTAACTCTTTTCTAATCAATAAATTAAAATAGATCATCATTTATTGTTAAGTATATGTTTTAAAATAGAATTTCATCGTACTCGGAGAACATGCAACCGCATAATGAAAGGAATCATAATTAACTGTTTTAATTATTCGATATCATTTTTGAATGCAAAATTAAATCTTTTCTAATCAATAAATTAAAATAGATCGTCATTTATTGTTAAGTATATAGACTTGATATTTATTTTCATAGAATGTGAACTGTTCGATGATATTTATCCTGTTTCGAATAGTTTAGGAATAACTGTTGGGTGTACGTTGTAACCTATGACATATGATATTCATACAGAATATATTAGAAAATTGAATAATTCTCATATTTTCGTGCATTTAGATAGAATTTTAATGGAGTTGTTACGACAACATAAAATAATTCAATACAGCATAACTTACTGATGAAATAAATTCATAAAATAGACAAATTTTAAGGAAAACTTTCACGTACTTCAAACTGTAGATAGAATGAAGACGATCATTGTTGATTTTCTGTATCTTGCTGATGTTTTTTCAAATCAGTAAAATGTTTATAAATAAAGATAAATTTAATTGTAAGTTAATCATAGGCCTATAATCTAGATTAAGGATAAAAATTATCAGCTTAAATTTAATCGTAAAATTGATATTTTACACCGTTTTAAACCAATTATAAATCTGGAATTAGTCTTTTACATCTGTTTATTTCGTATGTAATGATTACGACAACATAAAATAATTCAATACAGCATAACTTACTGATGAAATAAATTCATAAAATAGACAAATTTTAAGGAAAACTTTCACGTACTTCAAACTGTAGATAGAATGAAGACGATCATTGTTGATTTTCTGAATCTTGCTGATGTTTTTTCAAATCAGTAAAATGTTTATAAATAAAGATAAATTTAATTGTAAGTTAATCATAGGCCTTTAATCTAGATTAAGGATAAAAATTATCAGCTTAAATTTAATCGTAAAATTGATATTTTACACCGTTTTAAACCAATTATAAATCTGGAATTAGTCTTTGATATCTGTTTATTTCGTATGTAATGATTTTACGTTAAATAAGGCAATATATTAATATATAATGTATAATTGATTTGATCAAGCAGGAAAATAATGGTAAAGATGAAATTTGTAGAATAAATCACAAGTTAAAGAAGAAAATTAGCTTCTTTATGTTACTTTATTCATCGAGGTTGAAAGAAGAGAGATTGTGGTTTAATCAAGATCAATTTCTGTATCGGATCTGGATTAAGTATAAGACTTCTTCAAGTTTTAGTTCGATTTATAAAGACTTGTAAAGTTTTATATTTAATCATAGACGTAAAATTTATATATCGCGAATTAATTTCTTTAAAAATTAAAATTTAATCGTTTAAAATAAACGATTATAATGATAATTCAGAAACAAGGTATCTAAGGCCTACATTAAAATTCTTGCTCAAATTATAATTTATATGAATTTAAAGGAAAGCAATCTTAAAATTGGATTGATTTCCTTTAAAATTTTTAAAAATAAGATGAATTTATGATTAATTTGCTTTTACAGTTACCAAGACATACGACAGTAAAACCCACAAAATACTATTAGATTAATTTACTACAGTATTTAGATTCTCCAATATTTTCTCCGTTCACTTCAATAAGCTTTTTAACTTTTCCCCTATATAAATTTTTAAATGCCGAATCGTAAGAATACATGCAGATTATATTGTCTTTCGAGTAATCTCTTATTAAAATCTAGTATTTAAATTGCTGTTAACCGTGCGAAAGATGTTTATATTAGAGACGTACAGCATAAGACCCTCCGATTCATTTTGCATTAACATAACTAATTTATTGACGATGCCGTGTAGGCCTATCAGTGATTTTATTATAGACACGAAACACGCTTAGTTACAAAGTCAAATCTGATCCATCAGAATATATCAGAGTTAGAATTTGTGCGCGTTACTCATCGTTTTTCGGTAACGAACTTTCGAATTTGTTTAATTTATGTAATAATTTAAAAATTATTAAACTTATATCGAAATTATTTCTATATTCTGTCTTTCTGAATGATTACAAAATCGATAATTAAGCCAAAATTTAAAGTAAACAACGGGGAATACAGTTATGAGCGCCGGTAGTATATTTTGCAAGGTGGTGAAATGGCAATAAATTTCATGCATGAAATTTTCGATTTAGTATATTAATTAAGTCAAATTTGATTGATTTGCGTCTATACAGCCCACAAATAAATCAAAAGCTCAATATTATTTCTACAGATATCTTTAAAACTTGTGTATTTGAAATCTAATAATGATGCACTTGCACTATCTTACACCATGCTGCTGGCGTCGGGATCCATGAGATATAGGAATAATGTTATCTTCTAAGATATCACATTATATAGAATTATAATTCAATAAATTATTAATATTATAGAAGGGAGCAAAAGATTATCAAATTACAGTACAGTATATCGATCACTTTACGGCTATGGCTTGAGTTTGAGATATTTCTAACAATATTATTAATTCTGGAAAATAGAGCGTAATGTCTTCATTGATATAAGTTTTATATGTTGTTACAAGCTTATAAAAATAGCATACATTGGTTTATTGACTAATTCTACACTAGTTATAAATTTTACCGATAAGATAAAACTTTGTTATGTTTATAAAATAACTAATAGCAGAAAGAAATCTCTTAACTAAAAATTTAGAAACTGTTCTGTCAGAATTCTTTATAATAATTAATTTATATTTTAGCTAAAAGTATTTTAAGAACCGAATGATTCTTAGTCTGTACGTATTCATCTTTTTCTTTCATCAATGGCTATCATTTTAAATTACGGAGCAAAATAATTGTAAAATGCTTATAAAATCGTTCAAATTTTTACCTGGTTCGACCATTTCAATTTTTGCATTAAAATCTATAAAGATAATTAACCTAATAATACGTAAAATGTTAATTATTTAGTATTTTCAACAGGCCTATCTACATTAGGTTAATTTTCTTTTTGAATGATTGTTATATAAATAATAACTTCTTTCCATTCACTATAGTTGAATATTGATAATTTTCTTACTCTATCTAGAAGTTTCAAGTCTTTCTCCTACAGTATTTTTAATCGATACCATTCAGTTCTCCTAAAAATTAATCAGTTAATTATTGATGGACTTCGAAATAGGATAACGAAAATATTAAACATAAGTGAAAAACAATCATCGCTGTTCGTATAATATCTATAATGCCAAAGAGAAGCTATATTAAAGTTTAGGAGTATACAAAACTCATGAGTATACTTACAGTGGTAGTGATTCTCATTTAAAAATTTGACTAGATTCCATAATTTCATTACTACAGTCAATAAAATGATAACATACGTAATCTAAACTGTATATTCTACCTTTATAAATACATTGCTTTCCGATATTTTTATAACTCAATAATATATTAATAGAATAAACGCATATTAAGCGTGTATTGCATATTACAAATTTCTTTGCGTACGCTTCTATTTAAAATTCACTTTTAAATCTAGAAAAATCAAAAAGAACCTTAGTAATCCTTAATTCTTGCAAACCTGACAGTTACAAATCGTATACACAAAATTCTTTGGCAGTTTTCATCTTTCTGTAAACCTTTATAAACATAAAATCGGGTTAGATTCATTTAGGTGTATGTTGTCTCTTCATTCTACGACGATTCCGCCCTCTACATCTCATAATCTGAAATTATTTATAAATGGAGGATATTATATGTTATGTTAAAGAAAACTCTGATGTGAAAGAGTTAATGCCAGTTTAGATTATGTAATTTAATAAACAGATTCGAATGCTATTTGGGATTGGATCGTTACTCATATCTGCAAGTCTAAGTTATTCCAAAAGCGAAGCGATCTTTACGCACTTTATCTATAATGTTATCGAAAATAAGTTATCTAACTTCGGTTTATTGTTCAAAAATGGTCGTAGAATGATTTTATAAACGGATTTAAGGCGAGAAACAATGGCAAATTTTAGATTCGTTCCTCTTGTCGGTACCGTGAGAAATATTGCAAAATAACAAGAGATCGTTATCATCCGCCGAAGGTATCAAAATAGCGGATGATAAATTGACATTTTACTTTGTTCGATTCCTTATTAAAGCATTCGAAGCTCTTCTAGACACAATTATTTAATCTATGCTACCTGATAAGAAGGATGAGAGATGCAATCGCTAAAAATAGATGATGTCATTATTTATATACACACGAAAAGTCAAAAATAATAAAGCACTATTGAATGAATTTCATACATATGTTTGTTAGCAGATTAATTCATTATTTCGTATGTATTTACTGCATTTTCATTCTGATGAGACATCTTCCTCTGTTTCTGAGGTATGATTAATTTTTACGATATTTTCTGTAACAAAATTTACATCATAAATATAAGTCATTCACAAGTGTTGCTATTGACGAAACATACTTTTTTATATGATGATAAATTATGGACTTACTATTTGTTAAAACCATTTAAATATTATAATTTAACTATAAACATGTAAATGTTTAAAATAAGGACTTTTCAATATGTGTAGATAAATACTTACGTTAATAAAAAATAAAATTTATACATTAAAACGATCTTTCGTATCAGAAATGGATGGCATCTCTGCTCACAAAGGAATTTTTAGTTCTGTTGTAGAATTTAACAATATTCTGTGATCTAAAACGTCGTAAAACTTACTACTATAGTTTATTTTGTATGGTCGAATTTATAATTTTATTTAACTGATAGTCAACGTCACTTTTTAGAAATTTTGTCTTTACTATCGAAAATCTTTTCCTTCCCAATGCAAGTTTTGATGTTTTGCGATTCTTTAATTATTAGTTTACGCTGTTTGTTAGGAAAGATTATTCCCTTCATTAAAAGTTTAAATGAATAAGTAATTTTTTAATAGTTAAGGAATTTTATTTATATCATTTTTATAGATTTTAATAAATGGGACAGATATTTACGGTAGTACTTTTCACTGTAACGTTTACTTATGATTCCATTATTGCATTACTTCAGTTAATAAAACGATTTGAGATACATAATCAGAAGTACGTATTTTGTCCTTAAAAAAATATTATCTTCATAAGATTAAATTAAGCAAACAGGATCATTTAGTGCGCTTACACGGCCTACTTATAATAACAGAACGTTCAAACTCTGAACTCCGAAAGCGCTAACAATTTTAAGGTTTTTGAAGAGTTAATTGTTAGTGTTATGTAGATAGCGCTAATTTACGTCATTAACTCATACGAATTTGGAGAAAATTCGTATGAGTTATCACAAAATGACCTTTTTTCTTCTTTCAAATCGTTTTTTCCCCCTAAAGAAATTCGTGTAGTCTAAATATCGCATCGCTCGAAAAATTTGTTTGGTTTAAATATCGATCTTTTGAGCGGATTTTATATTTTTATCATTATCTTAACATCGAAATTTGGAATTCCTGTATTGATATCAAGTCAGCAAATATCGTTTAAGCAAATAACTAATTCGGTATTAAATTAATGCGGACTGCTGTTAGCGTTATAGTTTTGCCTATTGTTAGCATTTATAGATAGATTTATTTAATTACACGTTTGAAACAACACTGAGCTATTATTAATGATAATTTGATCAATCAGATCTTCAAATTTTATTATTCCAACATTTCTACTGTAACTTCTGTCATATTTACGCATAAATTTAACTTTTTAAAATACTTTATATTATTTTACTGTTAAGAAAAATTTCGTAAACTTAAGATATTCGAAGTTTAAAATGTTTGTTTTCTTATATTTTTCAAAATTTTATGATATTAAATGCATCAAATTTTTTATAGAACGGATTTAAAAATTATTTTATTACTTATATAAAATTTGTTACTTTGATTAATTTTTTTTTAAAAAAAAGTTTGGATATTACTTTACTTCTAATTTACATTTCTATAACAACATTCTATTTTGAAAATATATAAAATTTGTTTCTTTGATTAATTTTTTTTTAAAAAAAGTTTGGATATTACTTTACTTCTAATTAGAAATATCTAATTTACATTTCTATAACAACATTCTATTTTGAGAAGGAATTTTCGAAGAGAATTAAGAGAAAATATGGCCCAGAATATTTTGAAACAAGTAAATTTTAGGATTTTATAAAAAATATTCGGAATGTGTTTAGTTTTTGATGTACAGAATAAACTTAATCGCTAAAAATAAGTTAATTTATGAAGTTAGAATGATGCGGCACTCATTTTAAACTCCTTTTTTAATGTCGCATCGAAGTATTATAAGCCATCTCAATGGAAGATTAAGTAAACAACAATTTTTATGAGAAGATAGTTTGCTATACTTTACAGTAGAATGTCGTTAATCCGGATAAAAATTGAACCAAATCTACAATTTCAGTTTTTCATTTCCTCTTTTTAATTTTCATAAATGTACTCTGCAGATATTTTACTATATTAAGAATCGAAATGCATTGTAACGTACGATATTTTCTTCTCATAAGCAAAACATTATCCTTTTTATGCTTAAAATAGTTGGCTTAAACAACCGAATAACATAGAAATAATCACTTTTTTAAGATAAATATTGTTAATGTTCGATTTAAAACATTTTATTTATCAAATATGCACCAGAATGGTTTGACTTCATTAATCCGGAATATCTCTAATCTGGACAGTCCGTTCTCTGATTAATACGGATTTAACAATATTTATTTATTAAATATTAATTAATTTAATATGCACTTCGGCTATTTTGTAACAAGCTTTCTTCAATTCTGACAATAGTCTAATAAATTAATATATTTAATTAGTTACAATAAATGTTTCCGTTTTGTAATAAATTAAAAACCTCTTACCAAATATTGTCAAAAAAAAATAATCGAAAATATATTATTTAATACTAGAAAAATTTATAATTTTTATAAAATATAATAAAAAATAGAACTGATTTACGTAGTAAATTTATCGTAATTCACGGAAGATTTTTATTGCGATGAACGTGGATGTAAACTTTCGATAAAAATATCTATTAAAATGAGAAATATCGTTAAAACTTTGTTTCTCCGATATTTGGTCAATGTTTAGTTCTTCATTAGAATTAGATTTGTCTACAAGTTAGAGGTGGAAATTTTATTTTGTATATTTGATTGATAGCATCGTTCGACCTTTAAAACCATTGCCTGTCCTGTGGGTGGAGATGTAATGGGTGGCAAACGATGTTCGTGTAGGTGGCTGACCCCGAAAGGCTATTGAGCCATAAGATAACTGAGCCGATAATACTTTTATAAATGGTACTTTTGTCCATTTAGAAAATGAACTTCATTTAATTTAAAAAAAAAAAAATCAAAGACGACTACCGTAGTTGTTGGCATCAAGTTAAAGTCGCGCTCTTTCTTCTATGCTACCTCCGAGGTTGATATTTTTGCTCTTCGTGACTGTTTTTGGAGTTTTGTAGAAGATTATAGAAGGAATGATATTAGTAGTAGCCTTAACGTATGAGAGACTTTTTCTCTTCTACGTTAAGGCTATGACTTGTCTCCTGGAGGTGGAAAACCGGTCTAGGTATGCGCCATGTTCGCGGTCACACCTGGATCCTTATTGACAAACACTCTTCTAAGTCGAGTTTTTCGTGATTATAATATCCAATTTTACACAGTTAAATAAATATAAATCTTTATATTTTAAAGTATAATAAAAATTATATATGTAAGATGAAAGTCCTTTTACGCTCTCTTAAATTCCGATAGAATAGTCGAGAACCTGTATGTATAAACTGCCTATAGTTAAGTTTTCTTCATAAATGCTGGGCTCTGTTCACAGATCATTATCACGACTGGGATAGCGAAGGGGTTCCTAATTGCCTCGAAAACGAAATCATAAGCACAAAATTACAGAAAATGGATATAGCATATTGAGCTTCATCTCTGCGTAATGATAGTTGTAGGACGTCACGATGTCAACCAATTAAATCAACTTTAACGCATCAAAAATTAGCCGAAACTGGCATATAATTTCGGCAAATTAAAATTAAAAAAAAAAAAAAAGCGCAAATAGAATACAAGTCGCAGAAAACTAAAGATCGTATGTTATGTCGCACTTAATCTTGCATTTATTTAAAGACTCTTTAAATGGTTAGTCTTTGAATAAGTTCACAGAAATATAAGTTTTACAAAATCGATCGAAACAGTAATGACTTGGTACTGCGGATGGAGGATGTGTGAGGATCGTTTCTCTGCATGTTGCACCGTTGTTGTAAGTTAGCAATGAGGTCTAAAACGATATTTATTGTCTGATAGTTGTTCGAAACAGTAGGAGAGGACGCTAATCTGCAGGACGCCAGTAGGGTGATGGAAAGACTTAAGGGAGGTCGAAATTGGAAACAAGGTCGATCTGCAGGTTGGTTGTAACTGGATATCATACAACTACCCTGCTTAGTACCTAATGAACTCTCCAATCTCTTTGTGTAACTTATTCGTTATTTTCCCGAGCATTTCTGTCCATTGAAAGTTGTTTCCTTCCTTATCGAAATAGATTTACACACACTTTTGAACTCAGCATCTTATTCCTGTTTATCTATGGCAACTTTTGGGATTTAGTTAGTCTACCGATTATCATTCTAAAGTAAGGATACGAGCCTAATGTAATTATAACAATTCAAGTACAACTTTCACTTATTCTCTTTATAAATCAGAAATTAAACGGGCCTAAGAACGTTTTTATTGATCTTTGTCTCTCCAACAGTATGTTGATCTTTAAACAAACCAATTTTTAAAAGAAGATTCGAAAAACTTTAGTGTTATGTAGGATTTTCTTTAAGCTTTACTTAAAAATAGGACAAAAAAAATCTTAGAAAAATTTATATCATCAGTTAAAAATTGTAGACCTTCATACTAATGAAAGTCTTTTAGATTTTTAAAACTTCTGTTCGAAGACAACTATTCGAATGCAATTTGTATTCTATCATTCTAAAATTAATTTTATTATAGAATTTGTTCGACTAGTAATGAATAAACTTTACTGATTGTGATTCATTTGAAATGCAAATCTTGATTAATGTACTAGCGTAGAGAATTTATAGAAGTTAGCCTTTTCTTGATATTTTAATAAGGTGACTTATATAACTGCTTAAAATATTTCACTGTTAAAAGTTAGCGGCAACTGAAGCAGTGACGTAACTAGAACATTAAATGTTTATTTATAGCTATTAATGTAATTTTAATATTATACATACATAAAATGTCTCATAAAATTATCGAGGAACTGAAGAATTTAATTGTGATTATTTATTTCTGCATTCAGATTTTCATTTGAAATAGGTGGCAACATTGTATTACATTAGGCTTTTTATGATGCCGATCACTAACCCTTCAATTTTAATTAATTAAAAAGAATCTGGAAAGATTAATTAAAGAATTTAGCAAAGCAGATTTTAATTCAACCTTTATACAGCATTTTTTAGATATAAATTAATATGATTTTTAAAACTTTATGCTAATTTTTTTTTTCAAATTTTTAGATTTTATAACGCACTATACCTCCAAAAAATATCCGGCTCTAATCGCGAAAAATGGCTTTTAAACGATATCAGGATTTTAAGTTTTTATATGAAAAGATATGTATATTGATTAAAAAAGAAGAAAATATTGCGTTATGTAGACATCTTTCTTATCACCTCGAAATAGTTATTAATAGGAGTGTAGATTTTGGCCTAAGGAAAAAAGAAATGATACATCCTTCTAATTTTAAATTCGCTACATGAAATGCATTGAAGATTCGGCATAGATCAATTTAATGAGAAAACTGAAAATCATTAAATATTAAATTATATTTTCTTGATAAGAATAGTTTATTACTATATTAGAAGCGTACTTGATAGAACCCCGTTCTGTTTACGTTGAGCGTTATCTTCCTCTAATGCTGTTGAAAATATGAGGTTTTAAATGGGGTTTTGACACGGCATTAAGCTGTATTTCATATTATATAACTCATTTCTCTTCTTTAATGTTAAATGAACCATTAATGGCTTCTCGAGTTTCAAAATATCCAGCAGCAGGATCAAAATTTAAGAGATATCGAATCGCGTCGAAGATTTTTTGATGTAAAAAATTTGTATATGAAAAAACTTTTTATAGATTTTTCGTCGATCGTAAGTTTTGCTGTTTTTTGCTTATCTGTTTATTTTCGTGATATCTTAAAACAGATTTTGTTTCTTGTGATATACGATAGAAAAGTTACATTTGTCTTATATGATAAAAATCTTATGTTCCCATCTTGTGAAACACTATAAAATTACATTAAAAACTTATGCTAGCCTTTTTCGGATGGGTGAACGAACTTATTTGCGATTGGTAATGTAGGAAAAAATTTAATTTCGTGAATTTGAATAGATAATATTTATAACGATTACCTTTTTTATTTTATTATTATTTTTAAATTAACAAAATATGATTTAATTGATGGTTTTGAGCTAGATTTAGTCAAATACTTAGTTCTTTATACCATATAATTTATTTAATACTATACTATTTGTGCAATTCTTACTTTTTATCAGTTTTCATATTAATACAATTGCTAATTACTTGGAGTGTGAACCAGATCAAAGCTTTATATGATTGTTTATATCTTTGTATATAATTTTATTCTAAAAATTATCATAATAATAATAATAAATTTATTGTATGAATTCAATTTTTTATTATTTATAATTAAGAAATTCAAATTTATCATTAGGTATCTGCTACTGATCCTGATTGTGGAGTCAATGCTATGGTAAACTATACAATGGGAGGAGGGAAGAGATCTGTGTTTTCCAGGGATTTTACTGTGCAGCCTGTGAGTGGCGACTTATGTATAGCAAAAACTTTGGATCATGAAATTAGAAATTCATATGAAATTCCTATAATTGCTACTGATCGTGGTATGTATTTTATTTATTATTTAGATTTATATAAAAATAATGTATTTGTTAAAATCTGTATATAATAATAATCTTAAGATAATTTTTATCATTCCATAAAAAATGTTGAATATTTTATGAATTTGATTATATTTTGTATAAATAAATAAGAGTGCAATTATAAAATAACTGAGTTAGATTATAGGATGTTTTTCTGTTGAAAACATGAGGTTTTAAATGAGGTTTTGACACAACATTAAGCTGTATTTCATATTATATAACTGAACTATTAAAATTCTTAAAAAATTTATATTTACATTATAGTTTAAGTACATTATCAAATTTAGAATAAGGTCATTTTCTACTTAAATCTTAACTAGAAAACTGCTGAATACAAATGTTATTCAATATGTTTAAGCTGCTAATCTTAAATAAGAAAATATTTAAATATAATTAATTAAAATGTTTCCATAAGTTGACTTTTATGAATTAAAATGAAATATTTGAATAAAATTATCTCATCTTACTCATATGATCTTTATTTATAAAAATGCTTGTAAAATATTAACTATTACAGAAATTTAATGAAATACCAGTATATTACAACAGACTATGACATAATTAGTAGTAATAGCATTAACTGTTATGTTGTTTTAAATACCATTTTTAGAATTTATTCATTTTTCAAAATTATATTAAAAATTTCTTCAAAATAATTATTTAAAAAAATATATCTTACTAAATAAAAAAATATATTTTTACTGATTCATAATATGTGCAAATTGTATCATGTATATTCTTTGCTAATTTACTTTTTCAAATACAATAATCTAGTATTCAGTTTAAATATATTTCAAAACACATTGGCAACAAAAAAGACAAAACTTCCATCACAGAACTCCTAAATAAATTGATTTTAATATTTAAACAAGCAGAATCTTATTTTTTAATTATGTGGTATTATTAATATATATGATGATTTAATGACATTCATTTGTTCTACTGTAAGATGACCTTTGGAGCTAATACTGTATTATGTTAGTGACCTTGAGTTAGTAAAATATTATATGCACTTTAATTACATAAATCTAACTTTTTTGAACAAAGAATTGAATATGTCTGTTCATGAATATAGTTAATAAAATTCAAAAATGAATGTATATATGAACTTTAAAATATTTATACAATAGAAAAAAATATTTCCATTTGAAACTTTATAAATATAATTTTTTACTTTAAATTATAAATGGTGATGAAATTAAAGTTAATGAAATTAAAAGAAAGCACTTTGATGAAGGTAGGAATTTAAAGTAAATTTTGTTTTTATATTAAATTAAACAGTGATCCCTCAGGGTTGGGCAGGTCCTAAAAGGGGCCTTTTGCCAGGTTAATAAAAGTAGATCTATCTCTTGAACTTAAAGCATATTGCTCATTATGCTTTAAATTTAAAAAGTTATTTCAAATTTATTATTCCAAGATGAACTATAAATCAGCAAAATTACAGATATTAGTTATAGAATAAAACAGTAGATAAAATATCCTGCTTAGTAGTGATTAAAATTAATGCCTCTTAATTAATATTGAAGTAAGAAAAAAATTTAAAATATTGTAATTACAGCTCTAAATTTAATAAATATATTATAAATTAATTAATTATCGAAAATATGAAACTCCAAAATATTTTTTTATTTAATTTACTTATTTATTAAAATAAATATTAACATCATAATTCAGTAATGATGGTTCAAAAATCCCTTTGCAATAATTTATCATTTTGAAGTAATAAATTTTTTTCTGTAATTCAGTTAAAAGTATTAATTGTACTATTTATACAGGACATAATCTACTATATTTAGTAAAATAAGCAAAAATATCAGCACTATGGCAGGAAACACATAAGCAAATATATTTTTTACCTGCTTTTATTTTCAGTTTTTTAATTTTAATATTTTCATTTTAATTTATGAGAATATAAAAATAAAATTAACAAAACAAATATTTTAATGCAAATATAAAAATATAATAGAGAATGGCCATTATTGCAAAATAAAAATGCTATATTCTTAATTAAAATATTGTAAATTCATTAAACAAAAATGAAATTTATATGTTAAAAATTAAATGTTAATAAAACTACCAATAATATATTTTTAAACTCTTATTGTAATTTTTTTGAATGAAAAGAAATTATTTAAAATAATTTTGAAATATAATATCTAATAAAATGAAAGAATTATATATTTTATTCTTATATTTCACTTTACCGCTCTTCCGATCTTATAATATCTAATAAAATGAAAGAATTATATATTTTATTCTTATATTTCACTTTACAGGTTTCTGTAAATTTTTTCATAAGTAGTCATTTGTGAAACTTGTAAATTTCTCTTTGAATAGCAATTTATAATATATCATCATTTAGAAAAATATATATAATTTTTTTAAAATAGATTTGCTGCCTTAAATTTAATCTGTAAACTATTATGCTAATTAGAATTTAAAAATAATATATTTTTATTTCATAATCCAGCATAAATTATTTTATTCTTTATTTTTACATTAACTGTAGTATTTAAAATTATATTATATACATGTTAAAATTAGAAATTAAGTAGATTTTTTATTATAATTATATAAAAAAAAATTATCATTATGGTCAGCACTAAAAAAATGGTTATGATAAAAGTTGCACAAATTGGCTTAAGTTTTCATTAGCTTAGAAAGTAAAATTTACGTCTTATCTCTGGAATTAATGATCAATATGTAGTTTCATTTTATATTGATAATATATCATAATTTTTAAATATATTTATAATTTTTCAATAAAATATTTTGTAGGAGGATTAAGTACAATAGCAATGATCAAGGTTCAAATTATGGATGTAAATGACAACAGGCCTGTTTTTTATCCTCAAGAATATAATGTTAGTTTGCATGAAGGTATAAGTATATCATCACCTGTTGTTGTTGTTGCAGCAACTGATGCAGATTCCGGAATTTTTGGTCAGATCACATATGATATTGTGGACGGAAATGAACAGAGAATTTTCAGGATAGACCGTAATACAGGTATGTTCATTTTATGTCGCCTTATGTCATGAAATAGTGTAACTTGATTCAGTCAAATAATTTGTTATTCTAGAAGTGTTCATTTACTGGATGCAGTGGAATGACAGATGACTGTAAACTTTGATGTTAGTTCCACTTACATAAATAACATCTGTATATTTTGCTGAATCATGGTTAGATGTTTTACAGTATGAACATTATATGGAATTTGAACTTAAACAAATCACCTTTTAATTTAATAGCAATAAATAAATGCAATATTTTTTTCACTCAGAATGTTGATCTGTTATTTGGTTCATTTCATTTTATAAAATAATTTCAATGATGAATGAAAATATTATAACTCATTATTCCAAGGAGAAATTGAATCTTGGAACTTTATTAATCAAAAATCTATGAGTTTATAGTAAACTCATTTAAATTTAATTAAATTTGAATGTTTACTTAATATGGATTTTTATTATAATTTTCAAATACCGTGAAATATATTTATACTTGTATTTTCAGTAATCATTTCAAATACAATTCTCAACAACTAAATAAATTAATTTAAATATTGTAATTTATTTTTATCATTAGCTATTTAAATATATATATATTTTTTTAAAGAATTCCAAATATAGCAAAAAATTGATAGTAAAACAAAAACATAATGAAAGAACTTTCACTTAGCTTTCCATTAATTGTATAGCACTAGTAAATATATAAATGATAGCACTTTGTATAACATAATGTTAAAATATTGCTTAAGAATTTGTTCACTTTTAATATTCATATCTTGGTTATCTCATAAGTTAGAGTTATGAGATTTGTTTCATTACTTGCATATGATTATCTATTTTCATTTGAAATAAATTTTAATATTTAATCAAATTAATAAATGTAGAAACTAATATTCAAAATAAAGCACTAGAATTTTAATACAGTAATGTCATGAATTGATGAATGAAAGAGAATATAATGAAAGAGAAGTGCATCTTCTAAAAGATTAAAAATACTTTAGAATGAATATTTTTTTATTTCAGATAGAATCTATAATATTGAATGAACAAAAATTGAAATCTTTTTAGTTTTTTACTTTTGAATCATTAAATGACCGAATAAAATAATTAAGGAATTTTTTGAATGAAATGGATAGCTAATCTTTTTTGATCTTCAAATTCTCATAACTGTTTTCAAGTATAGTATTTTAAAAATAAAATATACTATAATTATATCCATGAGTTTTATTTTATTCTGAATATTTATGAACCAATTCTTTTTCAGAAGTATTGATAAATGATTATTATAGATAAAATATATTATAATTGTATTCATGTGTTTTATATTATCCAGAATATTTATGAATCAATTCTTTTTCATAAATTTCTTTTCAAGTATTGATAAATAATTAATATGAAAACACACACACACACACACACACACACACACACACACACACACACACACACACATTATATAACTATATAAATTTGAATTTTTATTTTAATTCTTTAATATATAATAAAGTTGTTTTAATATTTTAAGTCATTATTCCAAGAAGAAGCAAAATTTAAATAGTAATTAATTCTTTTAAGAAATAAATAATTGCCAAAATGCTAAATAGATAAATTAAAGAAAAAATAATGTGTTGTGTATAATACAAATAATAATTTGGTTTATTATAGAAGGATATTCAAGAAATATTAGTCTTCATTTTTATTGTTAAGTATTATAGATTATAATATGACAGCTTAAGTATGCTGTTCTTAACAGATCATCACTTTGACCCCCATTCATCATAATTAACTTTCTAGAAGTTTTTCATATAGAAATGTGATCTTTAAACTATCAAAGTTATTTTTTGTAGTAATATAAAAGAATTGCTGGATATGAAATTGAGTAAAAAATTAATGCATTTAACAATAGGAAAGTTTGGAATTTTATTCAGAATTAAAATTCCTTGTTTATTTTAATTAAACTAATATATTATTTTAAAATAAGAATCACAGATCTTACAGAATTAAGACTTAAGTACATAATCAAATAAGAAAATTTAATTTTTATATACTTTAAAATCTTTTAATTTAATGCAAATTAAACTTTATTAATATAAATTAAAATATTCTTATGCTTTATTAATACAGGGGAAATATTTGTTATTCGAACTCTAAACAGCAAACAAATACTTCATCATCTCACTATTTCTGCTAAAGATGGTGGAGGATTAGCATCTGAAATTCTGGCTCATGTATATGTTAGTGTCATTAGTTCAAATCAGCAACCACCGATTTTTGAACAGTCTCGCTATAGTTTTTCAGTTAGAGAAGATGCTTCTCCTCAAATGGTTGTTGGAACTGTTGTTGCTACAACAACTGATTCACGTAAGTTATAATAAATTTAATTACAATAGTCTTTTTAATAATTATATTTCAATAGAGTAAAGAATAGATTATATACTTTAAATAATAAATCAAATTTCTCAATTTGTGTTCACCAGTCTGAGCTTTTTATAGATGTTCTGTGACAATGATAAATATTATTGCCTAAATATCTAAAATGTGCTTTCTTTCAAATCTATTTATATTTTTTCTTTTACTTATTATCAATGGCTATGTTACAATAAGTCTGCAATAAATAAAGGAATTTTATAAAATGTTGTGGTTGAAAAAATATTGAAAATTTATGCTTCAGACAATAGGAATATATTGAATATATAAAGTAAAATATTATAAGTTGTAGGTATCTATGTTTTAATACAGTGACAGATTCTCAATAGCAATTTTAATTGTCATATTGTAATGATATCAAATAGTTTTAATTTATTCAATTATAATATTAAAATAATTACAAATAATAAAAATATTAAATAATTATAGAAAGTATTTTGATTAAATCTGATGTATTTTGTATTATTTTTAAAGAAAACATATTTTTATAAAATTTTTTATGCAGGTGCTGGAATGGTAAGATATGCAATTTATTCTGGAGATCCTGAAAGCTATTTTACTATTGATCCATTAAGAGGGAATATTATAAGCAAAGATAAATTAGATCATGAGAAACATCCTTTTTTATTGTTAAATATTCAAGCAACAAGTGGACATCCTCCAACATATGGCCATACTCAGGTATATGAAGATGATATATTATTCCATGTTTTTTTATTATTATTATTATTATAAATAAATAATAAAATTTATTTATTTTTATTTCTTAATATAAAATACTTTTATAAAGTGCTATATCTGTTTTGACATTATTCATAAATAAGTATCATTAAAAATATTTTTATCGTTAACAAATGAAATTTTTATCTTTCATCAATTCCTCCTTCTATCTTATCTTCTTATATAATTTTATATTAAAAATATAGCTTTTCACATATTGAGTTTGTTAAAATTTATCCTTCATATTTTTGCTTTTTTTTTCATGTACTATAAAGAGTAATCTACTTGATTTTTTGCCCTTTAAATATTTATGATGCTAAATACTGCAATAACATATTTTTTCTGAAAATCTTAAATTATAGAAAATTTAATATAAGTAAATATATTTTTTGTTTAATAATAATTTCAAATATTTTTATAATTTTCAGGTAAATATAACTATTTGGGATGTGAATGATAATGCTCCTCACTTTGATAGCATGTCACTTAAAATAAGTGTTCCTGAAAATGCTGAACTTGATTCTCCAATTTATGTGGCTCATGCTGAAGATTTAGATAGTAATAAAAATGGTGAAGTTCATTATCAATTAGTGGATAATCCTGATGATACTTTTAGTATTGGTGAAAATTCTGGTAGTATAACATTAAAAAACCCACTTGATTATGAAGTTTGCAAACATTATGTTCTTGTGTTAAGTGCAACAGATTCTGGCCTTCCACCTCTTTCATCAAATATGACTCTAATTGTAGAAGTTCAAGATGTCAATGACAATGTGCCAGTATTTGCTAAATCACAATATAAAGTAAATGTATTAGAATCACTTCCTGCTAATTCTCAGTTTTTAGAAGTTATTGCTTCTGATAAAGATACTGGAAATAATGCTCGATTAACTTATAAACTAGCAAATATAAAGGATACTGAAAAATTTGGAATATTTCCTAATAGTGGATTTCTCTATTTGAAAGAAGCTTTGGATAGGGAAACAACAGATCATTATTCACTTATAATTTTGGCTGTAGATAATGGAAATCCCTCTTTATCAGCCACTACTACAGTCTTAATACAAGTTCTTGATGCTAATGACAATGATCCACAATTTGTAGAAAAGAAGTTTGTATTTACTGTCGAAGAAAATGGTGAAAAAGGACTTCATGTTGGAACACTTTCAGCAAAAGATAAGGATCTTGGAAATAATGCATCTTTAAGATACACTCTTCTAAATACAAATGGAAGTTTTCAAATAAATCCAATTACAGGTAAGTCATAAAATATTCAATAAAATAGGATTGTTTTAAAAGATAAACATATTTTAGTACTTCTTACATAACAAGATGAAGAAATTAATATCTCTACAATTTATAACTAACAACAACTTTAAAAAATTTCTTATAATTGGCAAAAATTAATATATCTTAAAAGTTTATAATTTTGGCTGTTTAAAATACAGAAATATAAGTTGCAGATATTTCAGAATAGTTATATAATTTTGGATAGGAAAAAAAAAAAAGATGATCAATAAGCCTATTACTGTTCATATAAAAATTGTGCCTAACACACCTGTTTCATGCCATTTAATAGATAATACCAGAAGATTAACAAAAGCCATTGTTTTAAGATTTAATGCTTTTATTTATTGCTAATATTATTGTAGAGAAATACTTTTCAAAATCAATTAAAATCATTAATATCCAACATCATTTTTATATCAATCACAAAAAATAACTGCTCTATGTTCAATGGTACCGTTATTATTAAAATAACTTTTAAACCATGTACCATTCATTATATTTATTTGAACATTCTGCCAATTTTTTTTAACACATTTCTTAACTAGCTTTATTCTATGTTGTATTTCGAAAATATTGTATTATAATTTATTGTTATCATTATTTTTTATATCTGTTTTTAATTAAGTTTATAAAATCTTTTTCTGTTTTTTTAAAAGTATATATCTATAGAATTTCAGAGAGAAATTATTCTTGATTTACATTTACCATGAAAAGATTTTTATTTTTATAAGCATTTCCATACAAAACATTTACTATCAATTAATTGATAATTAAACTATAATTGTAATTGTCATCTGAAAAAATAATTTGTATTGGCTAGAATCAAAGCTTGATTAACATGCCAATATTTCATTTTAGACCATTGAAGTATTATGCTTCTAGCTTTAAATATGTATAATTTAATCAATAAGTTATAAATGATGATAGCCTTACCTTAAAATTTATTAATATTTCAGTTATGTAAATTTTTTAATGCAAGGGAAGCCTGGCAGTTAAATGTTTCACATGATTTGCTTTTGCTGAAAGTTGATTTTCTGTTATCTGATTTTGCTAGTGTGATTGTTTCTGATTGTATGCCATGATAAGTCTCAATTTTTAAATAGTATAGTTTGAATAATGTTTAATTAGATTGTTTTGATAAGTGTTCATATATAATTCATATCTTGAAGATATTTATTTTAGGATTTAGTTGTGAGAAGAATTAGCTTGTATATCCTAGTTCAATCTTGATTTAAGACTGGTTATTTTTGTAATAATAAACTAGATTTAGAGTTTAATTGCTTGCTTAATAGATGACAACAGAGATATATTTGACTTAAAATTTAATGTTTAAATATATTAATTTGAAACACTAAGTTGTTATAGAATTTAAAATTTTTTAATAATATTAGATTATGTAAATCTTGAAAGCAAAAGTGAGATATGACAGTTAATATATTAGTTATATCATTTTAATATTTTTTGAAATTGATTTTCTCTTTCAAACTTTACATAACAGTTATAATTTATTTTAAGAAATTATTTTTTTACTAAATGATACAAAATATCTCTTAGTTACTTGAACTCATAAATATCTCTCTGAAGATAAGTAAATAAATTTAATTCACATATTTATGCTGATAATTTATTGAATTTTTAAATAAAAATTATAATAAATTTAGTAACCTTTCATGAATTTGGACTGGAAATAAACATATTTGATTAACTCAAATATATGTTTATTTCCAGTTTTTCAGTTTAATATTAAATTTTTTATATAAAAATATACTTCTCAAATGCAGTTTGCAATTATAAATTTAGAAAGTGTTCTTTTGCAAAGTGCTGAACAATCATTTAGAAATGATATTTTAATCTCTTAATATGCAATTAAAATATTCAGTGAGAGTTTTCTGCTTATATGTGATTATATTTTCCTTAAATAAGTACTGTACTAAATTATGATTACAGTATTTTGTAAGTAATTATTTATTACACTGAATCTTAAACACAAATTATCATATTGATCTAAGATGCCATTTGAAATATGAGGTATGTAAATGAGAATACTTTCTCATATGATATATCTTTATTAGTAATCATAACTGTAATGTGTAATTGCCAAGTTAGTAGAATTGATATGCAAATTATAATGATATTTGATTTTAACAAAAAAAAAACTTACTTTTTATTTAATCTATAAAATATTTTTGCTTAATCTAATTATTATAATAATGAATGCATTTTATTTTAATGACTAATAGTTTAATGGGGCATGTATATATATATATATATTTATATAAACCAACTGTGATATGTTAAACAGGATGATATTTAATATTTCTATTATTCACATTAATTGCTAAATATATTTTTAACTACCTCGTCACAATAAAATTTGATCATATCGTCAATTTATATATATGTATATGCGTAACTATAAAATATTCATAAAAATTATATAATCTAGATTTACAATCAACTCTCGATAAAACTTGATATTTTATAACGTTCATTAAATCGTACAGCTTTCATAAATTCAATTCATAATAATACAAACAAAACAATTTAAAAAATATATTTAAATGCAATTTTACTATGGGAGTCTTGTACTTAAGTGCTGAAGTATATATGTATATATTTATCATATACCTCCGAAAGTTTTATCAACGACATATAATACATTTAAGGTAACTATGATATATTTGTATTTTTTTTCTATTTCTAAACTATTCATTCTCCTAACTCTATATATAGGCAGTTAAATAATTATGCCAATGTGGGTATTACTACGTTTGGTCTAGTTTTAAATAACTGTTCGACAACATCCTGATCAGAAAGGGATGTTATATCACCGAGATTTCTATCGTTTTTTGCTATTTTTCTTAATAAACGACGCATAATTTTTCCTGATCTAGTCTTTGGTAGACCACCGGCGACGTGAAAGTAATCAGGAGTAGCAAATGGACCGATTTTGGAACGAACTGAAACAATCACAGAATATTATAAATGAATGATATTATATTTTAAACAATTAAATTCTACTTGCCTTTTTCTTTTAATTCTTTTTCTAGAACCGAATTAAATGCAAATTCCTATTATAAACGATTTAAATATATTAATTTAAACTTGCAAAAACTTATATTAGTTTTAGGAATATTTTTCTAACCTCTTTTAATACAATAAAGCAATATAAGCATTCTCCCTTTGTGTGATGGGGATATGAGACTGCAGCAGCTTCCACAACAGCTTTGTGATCAATTAACGCTGATTCTACCTGAGCGGTTGATAATAGATGGCCAGAACAATTTAACATATCGTCTATTCTTCCAGTGATCCAATAATATCCGTCTTCATCTCTTCTGGCTCCTGGAAAATATTTTAATCGCGTTAAGTAGAATATATCATTTAAGTAAAATGCATTAAAATGATTACAAGTTTATTACCATCTCCGGTGCAATAATAACCTGGAAATCTAGTAAAATAGGTTCGTTCAAATCTTTCGTGACTACCATAAATCGTTCTCATCATTCCTGGCCACGGCTTTTTAAATACCTGTATTAAACGTCGTGTTATTATTATACAATTAAAAAATGCCTTTATGGGTTATTTAATCGTAATATATTCAAATGTATTAGCATATATTTTTATTTATTTATTTGCATTTCACCCGACATGAATGTCATAATATATTCAAATGTATTAGCATATATTTTTATTTATTTATTTGCATTTCACCCGACATAAAAAAAGAATGTCATTACGGATGAGCCGCTCTTCTGAATTATGCATTATATTAAAAGTAATAATTGCTTTCATCCAAAAAGATATGGATGATTTTTAAGTCTCTTAACAAGTTCATAAAGCAAAACGACATATAAACAAGTTTTTATTCAATAATTCTTAATTGAGAAAATAATGCAAGACAGAATTATTTGAGATCATGAGATTTACAGTATATCAATTGATAATTCTGTTTTCCCATAATTATCGATGAATGTTGTCATTAAAAGTTTATAAATGAGCATCAACATATTCTAATATTTATGAAAATTAGAAAATTATCAATAATTAGAGCTAGAATCAATTTCTTTTTATACAGTGAATTCTCCATTGAAAGTTTATTTGAGAAAAACAATTTACCTAATTTTCAACTGTTTTCAATAATTTATTGCAGAAAACACGTCAAACATTTTTTTCTTCACTTAAATTGTTATATTTTATTTTCTATAATATTTAAAAATATATAATTGTTAAAAAAAAATGTATAGATTTTACATAAATCTGTCATCAGAGGGCGCCACTAAAATTCACTGCTTACTAAATTTGCACGAAATAATTTTTTTAAAATTGAATTTCTGTTATTGCATAACTATAATTTTGAGATATCTCACGTATTAAAGCTATACGGTTCAATTGATTTAAGTAAGAAATAAATTTTAAATTCATGTTATAATAAATATTTTTATTCCGTTTTCTTTTTTTTTTTTGTGCAAGAAAAATAAATTTATTATTAATAAAAATACAAACTAAATATCCTTCTGCTGGACCTGACATCTCTCTTCCTTCTTCATCGACCAGAGCTGGAACAACTCCAAAAAAGGGAAACGTCTATAAAAAATTTCAATTTTCTTATATTTATAAAGTTTTATTTATTTCATTTTTTCATATTAAATGAATAATATATACTTAATGTAATTATTATACTAGATATATAAAAATTCATCTGAAAAATAAAATGCTTATATAATATGCATTTATATAATATATTGTAATATAAACTTTTTGGAATTATTATATATTAGTCATTTTTGACTAATATATATAATAATAATTTATTATATTTTCCTCTTTGTAAATGACAAGCATAAGATCTGTTTATATTTATAAAACATATAATTTTGAAAGGAATATTTAAATTTAAATATAACATAAACTATGTATCTGGTATACAAAACCTATCTATGTGTATTGCAAACATGTACATACATAAATATATATACACATATATACATATTGTGGGATCGGCAACCTCCCCTTTTGTTGTTGTGGAGATAAGTCGAGGAATGTGATGACAATGTTGTAATAAAATAACAGGATGTAATTGATATTGTTATTATTCCTTTCATGGTACTAAATTGTAGATAGTTTATTCAGGTGTCAATGCAAAGTCTAAGACTTGACACCTGAACCATCTGGGAAGCCATCCCCGGGAAAGGTGAGAAAGAGGTTAGATGGATAAAAGAGCTAGGGCAAGGAAAGTCGACGCTTTTGGTTCTAAGTCTTGGCTTTGTCTTGTCTTGTGGTTTCTAACGTTGTCCATCCTCTTACTTATGCCCTACTTCGCATTTTTGGAATTATATGTATTCTTGGAATATCCGGAAAGACGTCTGAGAGAAGTTTATAGAAGTCCTCTCTGATATTAGCGTCTGTTGTGTTTATCGTCATCGTCAATAACTTTGGGATTAAAGACTATTTAAAAAAAGGGATTAAAGACTGTTCATAAAGGCAGTTGACCAGAAGTAAAGTGTTCCCAGGTGTGTTTATCATCATTACAAAATCAAGGTATCTCTCTCTGTTTCTCGGTATTCAAAACCTGTAAATAGAAATCTCTCTTTGTTAATAATAAAGAAGCCATTGAATTTAATTTCAGTGTTGTTCTCCATCTCGATTCTTCAAATTGTATTGCCTCGTTTGTCATCCTTACCCTTGCATTAAACGTGGACCACTTTTAGGCCTTAAGCCTGTTTGATTCCACATTTCCGTTTCCACCCAGAAATCTCCACAATATGCTGAATGAAAATATTTTTGAATCAGCATTAAAAGATTTTTTAAAATACTATCTCTTGGTATAATTACCAAAAAAAAATTTAAATCTCCATAAATCTTATAGAAAACAATTGTTATTATATCTTTTAAATTAAACAAAAATTGGTAAAATTTTTAAAATTAAAAATTTAAAAAATTTTTCCAATGTGAAAATTTGTGAAAATTTTTTAAATACAGGAATACCTTGATTATCGCGGTTATTAATTTTTAAAATTAAAAATTAAAAAAATTTTTCCAATGTGAAAATTTGTGAAAATTTTTTTAAAAGGTTATTTGCGGTGAGAGTTCATATCTGATACATGTGTTTTTTTTTGGTGACTGTTTTGTGATTTTAGCAAGTTTTACAAACAATTAGCTGAAAAATAATCATCCTATATTTTCTAAATGATTAGAACTATATTAATTGATTGTTGCTTTATTATACAGGAATACCTTATACAGGAATAAATCGCGGTTAATGTTGCCACGAAAAATACCGCAATAATCGAATCCGCGAGTTTAAAAATTCAAAAAGTTTATATACAGGAATACCTCGATTATCGCAGTTATTGTTGCCACGAAAAATACTGCAATAATCGAATCCGCGATAATCAGGATAAATAATGCATGTGAAATGGATGATCATTGCCAAGGATTTTCCAAGAAATGGATTTTTCAAAAAAGAAATGTGTTAAACATACTAATCTTCTAAGCTGATCACTCTACGGTTCTTCTTGCTAGCTATAGACTTGATATCATCCTTGTTTATTTTAGCATTCATTGTAGGGGTAAATAAGAAGAGAAATAATTATTCATATGCAGTACCGGATCTAGAGGTCCCAGCCCCTGATGCAACTTTCTTGTAACATCTACTCAGCAATATACAATATTGCTGAGTAATAATATTGAGAAAATGATAATTTTGGTGTCCCAATGTGGTGCTCGTCTGCTTACCGGGTTAAGCCGGTCCTGTCCACAGATATTTCAGGTAAAGGTGGACAGTTACTGATGAGTGGTGAGCAAGTGCTGTCGGATATAAACAAAGTGCTACAGAGAGCACCTGGAGAGCAAATGTAATTTTGGCTGCATATATAGTCGGCTATATCTCGAGGCCGCGATAATTCGAATTTGGAGCGCAATAATTAGAACTTTGGTATCAAATTATAAACCGCGATAAATCGAGAATTGTGATAATTGAAACTGCAATAATCGAGGTATTCCTGTAATATGCAACTTGATATTTTACAAAAAAATTAAATATTTGGTCTACTTCTAAAATATTGATTCAATTGATATGGAGCAAACCTTGAACCATCTCCAATGTTGTAGAATCTAGAATTCTCAACAATTATAGAATTGCAAAACACAAACTTGAATAAAAATCTTCTTAAAAATTAATTTTAAATATTTAATTAATTATACTTTATCATTATGGCTCCAAAATATCTCCAACTGTTAATCCCAATTTTGACTAAATTTGATATCACAACCCTGAAAGTATTTCAAAACTTTATTTTCCATAGAGTGTGATTTCCTCAGATTCATATAATATAAATATTCTTTTATCATCAGTAAATTATGGGGCTTAGTTTTTGGATATTCAAAAATTATATTTGTCCATTAATATTTTTAAATAAAATCTATATTTATATTGTTTTTCAGCATTATAGATTTGTTGTTTAGTATAAATAATATAAATATGAGTTATCCAATTATTTGCATTTTTGTTTTATATTTAATGAAAATTTTATTTTTATTAAAAAACAATTTTATTTGAAATATCATTTCATTATTTTAGAATGATATTTCAAATTTGAAAATTTGGTAAAAACAAATCTCAGATTGTTTTATTCCTTTAGGAAATATTTGAAAATTTTATGATTTACAAATTACAATTTTCAGTTGCAAAATTGCTGGAATAAAAAAAATATTAATCACTCATAAATTTTATCAATCTAAAGGACCAAAGAGAGGGATTCATATAGAGATTCATTTTGTTGTAAAAATCTTTAATAGTATTGCATTAAAAAATAAGCTCTATTAATTCCATTGAATAATATATTCTTACTTTAAATTATAATATGCAAAAATGTGATTTATAATCTTAATTTGTGCATGTTTATATGTGATCTTAAGAAACACTTTTGCAAATATAGATTGTATAAATAATATATTTTCTCATGCTTTTATTTAAATATTAAATAGGATATTTAATTAAAATTTCTATAAAAAAAGATTATTTCCAAGTTAATGAAACAACAAATAAGTTCCTAAATTTCTAACAATAAATTTAAGAGTTAATAAATAATCATAAATACCAAATTCATAGATAAGGTGAGCTCATGAACTGAAAGATAAAAATAAGCCCAAAAAAATCGGAGATCATCACATGTTAATTAAGATTAAAAGTATAAGAAATTGATTTATAATATTTATAAAGGAAAATTATTTTAGATGATAATAATTAGAAAAATCTTGTAATTCTTTAACATCTGTTATTGTGCACAGTTGTAAAAAATATTTGCTTTGAAGAGGTTGTTAGATTACTGTATTGTATTTAGTTTTTAATTTCTGATTGAAATCTAAAGTGATTTATTGAATTTATATTATCTCTGACAAAACATAAGTAAAGTACCATATTTATTTGTTTATGCTATCATTGGCATGTAAGATTGATTATATTTATCAAAAGAAAAAAATCACATAGAAGAGGTTTCAATATGGTTTGTACATTCTGTGCTGATTTCAGTTTATAATAAAGTCTATATGTTTTAACAAAAATATGAAAATACATATTTTCCAGGGAAATATGTAATGCATATCATTGAAGATATGCATTTTTGAATTATATTCTCACCATACCCAATATTGATTTGCTTCAAAGAAATGGTATAAGCATGAGAAAAAATAGGAACTTGATTATATAATTCCAGGATGATTTGTGTTTCATTTACGTTTTAAGTTTTTTTTTTTTGAACTATTATTAATTTGAATTGTAGAAAAAATTAGAAAAGGAAATTCTTTGTAACCTTTTTATAGAAATTTAGTGACATACTATAAGAATGTATGTATGCTATAGTGTGCATTGAGTGTGACATACTGTATTTACCAAGCTTTTATACAACATTCCATATATTCTATAACGCATCTTATAGACATTTTTTAAAATTTGTTTTTATAATAGATACTTTTAGAATTCTTTTCTTTTTTATAATTTCAGATTCTCTTAAATCTCAAGATCAAATTTATAATTCATATTTTTGTGGTTCTCTTTACAAAATTGTATCACATAATTCACACCAAGAACAAATACACTATACTGTATATTAATAAATATATTACAATCCTAAATAGATATTTTTATCCCATTGTTTTTTTTTCTTAAATAATTCAATGTGATCTTGGTTTCAATAAATCGGCCATTCATTGTCGATAAGTGACATTTTTGACTCAATAAATGATATTACGATGAATTACGTATTTGCATAAATCCTGCTTTATCATTTAATCAATTGTTTATCTGTTCCTAAAGCCAAATTAAACCATCATGTATTACTCATAAATAAAAAATAAGTAAATTGGACTCATTATATACTTAATTAATTAATCTACGGTATATTAAAGTAATCCCGTTGAAAGTCCTCTGGGAATATATCTTGAATTTTCAACGGAGTATTATCATAATATAAATATAAATCGATCGTAAAAATATTAAAATAATACCGATTAAACTGAATATAATGAAGTATAACTACTGTATTTATTTTGTAGAAACATTTAAATTAAATACATTACTAAATATTTCCCCAGTTTTGCTCTTCTATCTTGATTTCCTTTTTATATCGAATCATAAGCTTAAAATAAATATTTTCAATAGAGAATCAATGTTGAGTTACCATCAGTACAAATTTTTTAATATGGATAATTTTCAAATTTTATCCATTTTATTATGCAGTATTGAAGAAACAAGGACAAAAAAAAAAAAAACGTTTACTTGTCATTTTTGTAATTTATTTGTTACGTATTAATCTTACACCTGTTGAATTTTACATTAGAACTGTTCTTGATTCATGTAATGAAATAAGATTTAGATTGATGATTAAAATTTTACGGTATCTTTCTTCTTTTAAGTCAAAGATTTAACAGAGACTGTTTTGTTGTAAAAAATATTTTCTTAACAAATTCTGATAATTTTGTGTTAATATTCGTTTAGCATATTAATTACAGTGTTAATAAAATTTATTATTTCTATATTGTTGTTAATACATTTTATAAATGACATCTAGCTCTCATCAAGAGAGCTTATTGTTTCTGGAGATATGTCATATTATTAAAGGATTACAAAATTCGGCAAATCGAGAATCATTTATTATTTTAAACGGGAAAATTTGAGATGTGTCAAAAATAATTATGAAATGCTCCATACTATAAATACAGAATTATTTTATACAATACAGTTGTTGACAACTTCAGTATTTATTATCTACAAATTGTACTATATTATTAAATACTGTATTAAGGGATTGTATAAACTTATTAAAGTAAGCAGTTAATGTACTACGCTGATATAGTTGAATATCATGAAATAAATTCGTAAATCATTATTATGTTATCAAAAATAGTGCAAACTATCTCAATTTCATATGAATAGCATACTATTCATATGAAATTGAGTTAGTTAACTGATGCAACTTGCGATTTTTTTTTGTTTTGAAAACATACATTTAAGTTTAATGAATTTCTTCACAATCTACCAATTTTTTAACACAATAAGTCATTATTATATTTTACTTCGATTGGTTTTAAATTACGAAAGCTATTATGTAGAAAGAAGTTTGAAAAATAAACAAACACTCGAACGAACTGACCCTTACAAATAAAATTTAATTATTTCTAATAATCGCCTAGGTTGATAGTATGAATAAACTAATGGAATTTATTTTGGCGAGTTTCTTTTATTCATTGTTTTTATAAAAATGCTGAACTCTTTTAAACGTTTTTATTAGTTTTTGAATATTGATAGAATTCTTGATATACTGTATTATCAAAATTTCATAAATTATGCTTATTAGATTAATAATTGTGATAGCGATTTATGTTATTTATACTATATTAAAAAATTTATCTGGATTCATCGAAACAGAATTTTTATGAAAAACAAAAATATATATTAAAAATATCATATATATAATATAGAAATTTTGTAGAATTTTTGTAAAAATCTAGAAACTTATCTTTGAACATGATAAGAAATCAAACAAATTATTATTAGGTGCCACAGTTTTGAACCAACAATATAGGAGTTAAGATATCTTCAAAAATGTGACAAGATATTCAATGTGAAAATTATACGAGTTGCAATTTTAAATTTATATTGTGCGATTATCCAAACTAAAAATAGGTCAGATCTACATTCAAGGTATGTTCTGTGAATATTAAGTAAGTAAATATTTTAGCGTAATATTAATTTGATATGATTTAAAAAATTTTTCGAAGACGCATTTGTTAAATAAAATATTTATGCAAATTTTTCGAAATAATAATAAACTATGTTCTACTATGGAATTTTATGATGAAGGCTACGTTTTGAATATAGCAAAATAAGTAGGTTTGCTTTTTAAAGTCAAATCCTTGAAACCATTTAAAAACAATGTACTATATAATTAATATATTTGCATATCCTTCAGTTGAACATAAATTTATAACAACTCAATACAATAGATGTAAATTACTGTACTATAAAAGGCAAAGAATGTAGCTAGATTATATTTGAGAAGGTGCATATATCCTCAAATAAATTTTGTGTTCCAGTTGTTTCAGTTATACAATTATGTTGGTTGTTATATACAGTATATACTATAACAGAATTAAAAATTTTTAAGCAGTTTTTTGTATAATTTAATAAAAATAAGTTTGATAAACTTTGTGATTTTGTTTAATATTGCCTATAACTTTTACTGAATTAAATAACTGAAAATTTTCTCCTCAAAACAATTTTTCCGAAGATTTCCTGATAAAAATGATATACAAATTTACAAGAAAAAGGCTTTTGCACGATTTAATAAACTTCTTTAAATCTTTTAGGTTGTTTCCTTTTGTTTAGCTTAATAAATTATTTTAAAAAGAATTTATTTAACGAAAGGAAACGTGATATCACGCAGTATAATTTAATAACCTTTGTAAAAATAATCATTCAAATAAAAATTAATTTTTTCATTTTCTAATAAAGTAGGAATGAGTTGAACAGGGTGTATTTTTGTTATTATGACCCATATAGATGGATTGAATCATTATCTGGCATTAAAGTTTTTTGAAACAGGAATTGAAAATAATAATTAATATAGTTTTATGTATTAATAAACTTTATGTAAATTTTCGCTATATACACACGTAAAACTAAACGGCATTATCTGTTTCATTTACATATCATCAACAAAATCAGATGTAAAGGTTTTAATTAAATCTTTTATTCTGAATATACTGTAAATTAAAAATTGCTATCTCTACTGCATTTTAATTTGAACAAAACGAGTTATATACATTTATAAAAATATGTTACGCTATCGTATAAACTGTTTCAAATTTTATTGCAAAAAAAAAAAACGAAAGTTTATTTTTTCTTTGTCTTTACCTGATTCCTAGAATTGTTTGTGGTCCAATGAACATTTGCTTCTTTGAAACTATGCTATTTCAAAATTTTAAGGCGCCAAATGCCGGCTTTCGACATCCCTAAACATATGATGCCTCCAGCTAATGTCAGGTTTGCCAGTGCCCTAGACCGGCCCTGCTGGTCCCCAATCGGTGACGAGACGCAAATACAACAATTAGTGTCCACATGTAAAGACAGAACAAAGAAAATATTTGACGATGAAAAATTAGTTGGAAATTGTTCGCCAACAATCTTTTTTCTTGTATAAAATAAATTTTAGAAGTTATTTTAAGAGGCATGTTAAGTATAGGTCTAGATATCGATTAGAATTTTTAGTAAGATTATAATAACAAAATAAAATTAGAAATTCTGATTTAGTGTACTCGGTTTTAAGTTTGAAGATATTAGAAATGAAAGAAATTGTACAGTACGTGGTTTCTAAGGGAACAGTTTATTTAACATTTGTCATAATCTTATCCGATATCCCATAAAAATTTGTCTAGATTTTGTCATTTTCGCATTTCCTATCATCATTATAACTAAAGATTGCACAAAAATATTTATGCTGCACAAATAATTGATAAGGATTAATATCAGAAAGAGTAGTATCTATACACAATTTGCGGTAATTTTTATAGGAGGAACATTAGTATCTAACGAACTTGTATTGCTAGTAAAGTCTACGTGGCATTTCGTTGATAACTTATTATAATTCATGCGAGATTCCACACGTAAGGAATTTAAATTACGCTTAATTAATGCGAAATTCTAATGATGCTAAAATAAAAAGTATTTATATGGTAATAATAGGAATTAAGATTTTTCAAGTATTGATCTAATTAAATTATCCAATTGTTGAAATATTTCAAAAAATTAAAAATATATATAAATTAAAATGATGTTTTCGTATTATATTAATTAAACTAAGATCTGTGATGATTGCAGATGACTTATTCGCCGTTTATTTTATTCTGTGCATTCGTATACATCTTATTTATTTTATTATTTCCGTTTAAATGACAATTGTTCCGTAAAATACTGATTAAAATTAAAAATTTCACGTATAAAATTAAGAGAAGTTACTATCATCTCTAATACTTGAATTTTTAATTATAAGCGCTGAATCTTTTTTTCAAATAATTTGCGATCGTTTCGCTAATGTTTTTGTTACGTTTGCGAATCCGTCTATTAAGATTAGTTTTAGTTAATTTAAGTTTATATTCTCGAGTTTGACTTATGGTTGAGTTTGGCTTATATTCATAAAACATACCGAGACGTTTTAATCTTTTTTTCTTTTTTAATAGGGAGAGTGGAAGTTATAGTTTTATTTTCTATTTCCATATATATATAGTAAATATTTTAATAAATAAATAAAAAAATACGAAATAAATTGAATCTACATCTTCTTTACATAAAAAGAGTTATGTAGAGAACATGTATTGTCAATCTTTTATGCAAGTTACTCATGATAAATTTCAAGAATAATCTTAAAACTTATATGACTATTTTTAATGACATTTGAAAATTTACATTACTATAATTTAAGTGGTATTGGTTTATAATTTAAGTGGTACTATATATATAAGAAATTGGTTTTTACCAATTTCTTATATATACAGTATTTTCTATATCTTCCAAAATTGATATTATTGCAATACAATTTTTTTTTTAATAAAATATTCATTATTTCGTTTTGAAAAAGTTTTTTTTTTTTTTCAAATTGAATTTAAAAAAGAAATTCCGTTTTTTCATTGAATGATAAATTATATATATTTAAAATGTAATTTCCTTTGGTGCCAACATTCTATAACTGTCAGTCTATGGATAATAATGTTTTTTGTTTTAACATTTTCTTTAGCTTCTCGTATTATATATATTTAAAATGTAATTTCCTTTGGTGCCAACATTCTATAACTGTCAGTCTGTGGATAATAATGTGTTTTGTTTTAACATTTTCTTTACCTTCTGGTGATTGAATATTAAATATTTAAAATAGAAAAAATCAAAGGAATTTTTAACCAATACTCAGTTAAAGTTTTTCTGCAAAATAAATAACAAAATAAAAAAAACTGAAAATTATTAGATCAATTGTAGTATTACAACGATAACTTCATTCTAAAATAGTAGCCATTCTGTAGATTCTTAATACTATTGTTGTATTTGTTAAATGTATATTTATAATTGTAATTGTATCCAGTTTTAAAAGAGTATTACAACGATAACTTCATTCTAAAATAGTAGCCATTCTGTAGATTCTTAATACTATAGTTGTATTTGTTAAATGTATATTTATAATTGTAATTGTATCCAGTTTTGAAAAATTTTATGGATGGCAATGCTACTTCTTTCATTTTTATATTGTTTACAAGTCTTATTATATTATTTATACTATTATATACTTTTTCGAATTACTCTTTTGTGAAAGTTTTTAATAAACTAATAATGGAATGCCAAATCCATATAAATATCCAGATTCCAAAACATTGTTTATAAAGCAGTTTTGTTTAATTATTATCTGATCTAATTTCAGAAAAATAATTAAATTTTATTTTATAATAATTGTGTAATTTTCTGAAAATAAAATTTCTAAATATTAAATAATGCCAATTAATATGTAATAATATTGGTAAATTCACAGAATGATTCATTTTATAGTAATGTAAAACATAAATCACAAGACAAATAATACCAAGATTATTAAAATACTATATTTCTAATAAATTATATAGCCTAACTTTTATGTATTGAAATGAAAAATTACTTTCCACAAGCTTTGTCTTTAAGATCTTTGAGTAAAATAGTATTTTAAGGGTTTTTTTTGACAGTTTTGCTATATTTAAATGAATATATAGATACAGTAGATACCTTGATTAATATTGTTAATTGATTCCACAAAAATGATTATAAATCAAAATCATCATTAATTGAATATAGGAAATATGTTAGGGGCTTAATTTGTTTAATGGTGATCAGAAAGTGATCTTTTCTCATCATAAAATTATGATTTATATTACCATAATCTTCCAAAATCTATATTCTTCTATTTTTATAAAATCATAGTAAATTAACAATAAGCAGCTATGTAATATTTATTATTAATTAATAATATACAGTTGGCCCTCATTTAACATTGGGGCTAATTCCTGAAAATTATGACTTTAACTAAAATGACATTAACTAAAACCCAGAAAATCATAGATTTAGTATTATAAGTCAGAATTACATTCCTACATTGCTTTCTTTTTTGATATTAGAATTAATACTATTTGGTAACTTTTGTCATCTAATTATTATTATATTGTTCAGTAATGGAATGAAAAGCATGATTTGATTGGAAAATGTTATATAGCAATTATGTTATGTTTTATGGAAAAAATTATTTTCTAATAAAAGACATATTAAAATTCACAGTATGTTCCTGATTAATTTTTCTTAACATCAGTTCCCAATCATTTGCTAATAGTACTGTTATTCCTGTTTCTACCTTATGTAAACTCCAAATTCATATATTTGGAGCTTATTAGAGATATCCAAAGAAGAAAAAACTTAGTCATTTACACTATAAATAAGAAGAGCCATGATCTGAAGATAATGTTGATCTAAATATTGTTGAATCAACATTATTTTTAGATCTAAATAAAAATATAATGAAACTTTGGTTATCTTACCACTCATTTATTCAACTTTTGTTTTAATCAATTGTTGAATATTTGTACAGATATTCTTAACTTACTACTAATAATTGAATAGGATGAGAATCCATCTAATCTGCTCTCCTTGACATGCACTGAGATTTAGTACATTTGAATATCAAGTTTATTCACCTGAAAGAAGAGTAGGAGTTTCTTGCAACTACAAAAGACATCTATTATAAAAAAAATTTAAATTTTTAATAAATGGGAATATTGGAAAACAGATTGTGGAAATTATTGTGGGAAAAAAATAACATATTAAAGTTATTCAAAATTTCTCTGATTTGTTACAATCATAACATACTGGTAATCTCTTCTAAATACCAGAAAAAGATTTATTACAATCTCCCTAGATAAATATTCCTCATTTATATGAGTTTTTGATTTCCTTTTTCTGATGAATCCTTTAACTATGTAGGCTGAATAATAGAGATTTTGAATTTATGTACTTTCATTTTATATATTTATGATTTGGATAATTTTAATTTATTTTTAATGAGAAAATTTTCACAAACATTTCATTTAGTCTTATATGAAGTGATATATAGTCTGCTTAAATTTAATAAAGATGACAGTAGAATAATATTATTTTAGAAGGATATATTTAGTTCTGTATTATAAAATACTTTTACAAAATATTTTTGAAAAAATTAAAACTTCCTAATTTTTAATGTGCTTTCAATGCATTACTGATATTTTTCACAGATTTTACTTTTAATGAAAAATTTGATGGTACTATGAGAACTATATTAGTAACTATTCTGCCTAAGACATATTCAAATATTTAACAACTTATCATCATAGAGTTGTTAAATATTGATATAACAACCTACCCTTGTGGCAGTATTATACTGTTGCTGATGTGATTACTGTGTATTGTATGAATATATATTAAATATTGATATAACAACCTACCCTTGTGGCAGTATTATACTGTTGCTGATGTGATTACAGTGTATTGTATGAATATATATATATACTGTATATTTATAAATCAAAAATTAAAAAAATATATAGGCATGTAAGTGTGCAAGGAATGTAAATAAAGGAAATTTGGAAATTTCTTTTTAATTGTCTTAATAAAGTGTTTATGTGTATATATAAAATAATAATATAAAACTGCTTACCAGCTGATATAAATTGAAGCATAAATTATTAGGGTTAATATTATTATACTTTTTAAACAACCAGTATGGAAGATATTTATGATAACTATTTTTACAACTGATACAACCATACCAATGCATATTGGTTGAATGAATATCAGTGCTGATTCTATCCCATGACAAAAGTCAAAAGTTGACTTTTGTCATGGGACTTTTGACTTGGTGACATTGATTCTTGGTTTACCTATGTATACCAAGAATCAATTTCCCACAGATGTAATTTTAAAAACAGAAGTTTTGTTCTCAACAATGAAATTAAGGTAAAAATAACATTAATTTAGATTAAACAATGATTTATCTATCTAATGAAAATATAGCTTTTAAAAATCAAACAAATTATAATAATAAAGTAATTATTTATATCATACAGTATAAATGTTAAAGAATTTTTATTCTTCATTATCATTGATAGATAAATAGATTAACTTTTATACAGATGAATTACTGCCTTAGGCACAATCCAGGAATGAAATTTATTTACAGTAAATTCAAAAACTAGCTTACAACTACAGAAATTATTTTATTTGACTTTTTTATTTTTAAATATTTTTCAGCCCTGTTTTGGGGCCATCATCAGGTTTAATGCAAACTGTTACATGATAAATGTAAATTTTTAAGGTACAGATTTTTGCCCTCTCCATTTACATGTATAGTAAAAAATGGATACTATTGTATAGTATCCATTGTATCCATTGTAAGTCCAATATATAGTAATCCATAGTATCCATTGTAAGTCCAATGTATAGTAAAAAATATACTATTGTACAGTTATAAGCACAGATTGACAAGGGTGTCTTAATCAAGTGGAGTTGATATTTGACTCGAATTTAAAATAACCAAAACATGTAACAGACATTAAAAAAATTCTCAGCTGATATTATTAAAATTTGACTTTAAAAAAATGCATGATCACAAAGCAGAGAGATGCAAAGTTATTTACTTAATATGCCACTAAAACCATGGCAGCCAGAGAGTATGATATTTCCAATTCTTGGATTGCTATTTTGATTTTTCCAGTTTTTTAGCAGACATCAGAGTTTCTACTACAAACCCAGTTATATTCTATTGTATTGCTATGTACATAATTTTAAATACCTTTTTATGAATATTTAACATTTGTTTATTGCAATTAATGCTCATATTTTTGATCCTTCAATATTTGAGAAAAATATTTGAGCATTCTATTTTTGTGTATGAATGGCATTGAAGAGGGACCACTTATGGTCCGAAAACGTTATGCCAAAATAAAAAATCTTGCTAAAGAGCTGTATTGACGTAAATGTAGTATTAAGCAAGTTGTTTCTGTGTATTTTGTATTTGAGAAAAACTTGTAAACCTGGGATCTTAAAAAAACAGGAAGTCATAAACTGAAAATTACCTGTAGTTATGATACAAATATATCATATTCAACTATACAATAAATCTGTACAAATATAAATAAGAATGCAATAAATGATCATATAAAATTTTGTATCATCATTTATTGTGAATCCCATGAAATTAATAGTGATGTATTTTGAAATACTGACAGCTTAAGTCATGATGATGTTACCCTCATTTATTAAAACAAGATTTCATGGGAGAGTTTTAAAATTTATTTTGCTGACAAGAAAATAAATCTATCCTGTTTACATAAACCATAAAGAATTGTCCAAACTGTTTAGAATAAAATAAAGTTTTCTCATATATTCTTGATAAAAATTTTATAAAATACCCAATAACATGAAAATAAATTTTTATAATGATAGCAGAGATGCCATAAATACTTGTCTAGTTCTAACATTGCACAGACATGGGCTGTCATAAGAAAATACTCAATAAAGATATACAAAGAGATATATATTTAGCAGAGAATAGTGACCAGAAGAAATAAAACCATTTTTCAGATCATTAGAACAGATAAAGAAGAAACAAAAATTTTTGACCAATTAAAAGGCATCACATATCAGTGAATAAAAGAGAAGAGTCTAACAGACCAAAAGTATAGACAACATAGTGAAAAAGACTGCAAAATAAAATCTTCTGACATAAACAAAAGATAAAATTATGGAAAGGACAAGCAAATATGCTTTTCATAACTTTATCAGACAATACTGTTGTTGCTTTATACAAAGATGTTAATTAGGGTAGCATAAATCCAGAGTTGTATGTTAAAGGCTTTCTTTTACTAAAGAAATTGCCTCATATATATAGGGCATCATTAGAAGAAGTTAAAATAAAAAAAAATCCTAAACAATTTCTGAGATGCAAAAATCTTTCATCCTGCCTAGAAATGGCTAATGACTTATAACCAATGAATGATACTTCCTAGCAATAATACAATGCTATCCACAAAAAAAAGATTTTACTATCTTTTTTATGATCTGATATAATTTAACTCCAAAATAGTTTAATATTAATTTAATATGCAACAAAAATTTAGATAAAATTTTCCTTATTTAAACTTATATTTTATTCATAGAATGTAATGACAGTTTTACTTATTTAAATTTAATTGTGTTAATTTAATCGAATGCAAATAAAATAGAATGTTGTTTCTCTTATCATTCTATGTATATTTTTAGTTTTTTTCATGTATTACACTAGTTTATGTAACCCGAAGATGAACAAGCTGTCTGAAAGTACTAATTATTGAATAAATTAATTCTGTTTTAAGCAGTTTGGACAATTCGTTATAATTCATCATGGTGATTTGAACTTCTTATATATATCAGGGGGAATGAATCTTTAACTCTTTAATAAAATTTCTACTCACTAATAAATGAATAGTTGCAGTTTAAATCTGTGATAAGTATTTGTATTTCAAACATGTCACATTAATTCATCTGGCTAGGAAATAGTGACAAGTTAAAAATAACTATTTCAGAATACATCAAATGTAATTATTCTCATTAAATATAGTCTATTAAATAACGAGCACAATTAGCAGTCTAAAACCAATCTTCAATATTAATAAAAACGTTTTCAGTATGTAAATTATACCATCCTCAGTTACAATACTCTAATTAGAACAATCTTGTTTTAGAACAGAACGATTATCTGTTATTTTAAAATTAACTTAGCTGAAGAATAACTTTTAAAATTATTTGGGTTATGTAACATAAACAAAATAACATAATAGTAAAAGGATAAATGTTGAACTTATAAACAAAACACTATAGTTTACGAATAAGTAATAATATAACAATAAATTAATATAATAACACAGTTGAAATATAAAATAAAATCTTAATACATAGGTAACATTTCACAGGTGTACAGTTAATAATTGTGTACAGCATATTTCCACGCTTTGGAGATTCCATCTGATTGGTGTATATTAATAATATTTCGATTATTTTTACTACTTTTCAGAATTTCAATTTTTTCTGCAGTGAAGAGATCCTTAAGGTCATGCACTTTTCTGACAATTTTGGCTTCTTCCCAGCAGATACTAATGTCCTTTTCAATAGCTCTTTGTGCTAATGCTGTATTAAGATTACCTTTCCATAAATCTTCTTTATGTTCCTTTATACGGTCCTTAAAGTTCCTGCTAGTGGCTCCTATATAAATTTCATTTCTATTATCCTGTACATTATATAGTGGTATTTCGTAGACCCCTGCCTCCATATCTGCCTTCCTTTTTGTCTTATCGTTCCTTAGTATGCTGAAGATAGTTGGTAAACTTTTATAGGAGCATTTTCTCTTGGTTTTCTTTAATACCTTTCGTAGCGTTTTATATTCGTGTAGGTTGTAGGGTAGAGCTATTCTATTAACGGTTTCTGCTGGGTTGCAAGAGATTAGTCTGCCTATTAACACATAAATTTCTTTGTTCTAAGTATAAATTGTACATAAACTTTTTACAAAAGTTTTACAAAAAACATTAATTTTTATATATTTCTATTAATAATTATATAAAGTTATAATCAAAACTGCTTATTCAGAATTTTCTTTTTAACAGATTAAAAGCCGAAAATGGATTTTTCATTCAGTTCCGGAAATTGGGACGAATTCTGTCTCCAACATTGTATCATAAAATCCTATTCAATATTTTTATTTTATTTAAAGATTTAATTTATTATATATAAAAAAAAAAGGTAAAATTTCATCAATAAAAATGTTTTTCAACTCCATCAATCTATAACTTTTCATTCTTCGTTATTCGATAAACATATTTACAGCGGACTACCGTACAACGCGGAGATACGTTCCGCGTAATAGGAAATCGCGTTATAAGAGACCGGTATTTTCAGACGATTTAATGCAAATATAAACTTGTCTCTGAATTCCAGTACTGATCGCCTACTGCTAATGAGATGTGCATTAGTTTCACATATGATTTTATTGTGTGCAGTGTATTAACGTGCTTTAAAGGTTGCTAATGAGATGTGCATTAGTTTCACATATGATTTTATTGTGTGCAGTGTATTAACGTACTTTAAAGGTTTCTTTTAATAAAGGAAAAAACAAAACACAATACAGGTAATTAAATTTTTAAAAATATTATATAACAAGGATTCCGAAAACGCGGATTCGTATAACCCGACGGAAAGTTGTTAAAGATGTCATGGAAACGAAATAAACATCGTTTGGTTTTTATTACAATCAACGGACATTTCAAATAATTAGTATGTGAAATGTTAAATTTATCCTACATATTATCCGGGACTGTTTATAGCGTTGAGTACTAGTCGCAATTTTTTTCGTCGCTTTATCTGGGAGTTTTGTAATTTTACGTATTGTTAATGCACTAATATCAAATAATAGGCATTATTCTTCGAATTAAAATGTAAGTTCTGAATTATTTTTAGTTAAAATGTGAACAGGAAATTTAGATATGCATATCCAATACATGTATACAAGATATATAGAATTAAAAATTGTATTATAAAAATCTGATGTAAAGAAAAATCTTTGTATTCTAAACAGTTAAAATAAGAATTATTTATGATACACATAAGCATTTCATTTAAACAGAGAAGGAATTGACAGACCGACAGGACACCCACCAAATTTTTTAGAGGAATGGAATATATACAGTAAGACTCCGTTTAACGTTTTGCGCTTTGTTTCCTTGGAACGCATTCCCCACGAATACGTTCCAAGGAAACAAAAGCGCTAAATGAAATAACGTTAAACGACATCATTTTAACACGTAAATAATGAGCAACGTTAAACGACATCATTTTAACACGTAAATAATGAGACAGGAGAGAGAATAAAAAATATATACATAGCATTTTTTTATTTTATTTTGTAGCATGTATTATTATTATTGTATTTCATTAATTATAGCCATGTTTTTATTGCTAATATCAATTTGTATTCATAAATCATTCATGAAAAAATTCTTAAAATTAGAAAATAAAAAGTTTTAAAAACAAAAAGCAGTAATCAGATTGCAGTAAACCAGGGGTTCCCAAAGTTTACCTAGGTGGGCCAAATTGTAAATCCCAAAATATTTGGCGGGCCAAAAAAAAGTGTTTATGGAAAAATACGTTCAAATCGATCAAAATTTAGACGCAAGGGAAAGTTTTATGCTAATTTTATAGCATAATCGTTCTTTATAATAAAAAGTAATTATAACATATTTCAAAAATAATTAAAAAAATAACTAAATTTCAAATAAAAAAGAAAAATGATAAATTCATCAGTCTGAAATGTGACTTGTGGAATTGTTTTTCTTTTTTTTAATATCGAGTCTTGGTTTTAAGTCGGTTTAATGTAATCTTAACACCTCTGGTAAAAGTTCATCAGTTAATTTTGATCTCAATTTAGACATATTAATACTCGTGACTTAGAAAATTTTTTGCAAATATAAGTGCTTCCAAATAATGAATACATATTTGGAAACACTTATACTGTATATGTATTTTTAACTGAACAATTTTTAATTATAATATGATAAATTTTAATAAATTTTCATTTTTACAAAAACAATCTCTATGAATTGAAGATCGTGGATGATCTGACATCACGGGCCGCACTTTGCGGACCTTTGCAGTAAACTATAAACTGTCGGCGTGCCACGCAGGAGGACCTGGGTCTGATCCCGGATTTTTTCGGGGTACTCAGCCCGGCCCGGTGATCCCCGTCCTTCACCATCCGGCCCCGCTCCACGGGTGTGGGTGCAGCCCGTGGTTGGAACCTGTAATCTAATCTCCCTGATTGGAAAGGGGGCATAATATACACAAAAAAAATGCAAACATTGCAGTCCGCACTACGTATTTTATTATAATTTTTTTCAGCCCTCCCACAAAAATCATCCACGAGCCGCCACTGAGTGGCAGCATTCAGGTTAAAACTAAAACCACGCGAGCCACATGCGGCTCTTTGGGTACGTACAGTACATGTGGCTCTAAAATAAAATTTAATATGAAAATAAAACTTTATCATAATTTCAATTATAAAATTTTTAAATATTTGGGTACGTACAGTACATGTGGCTCTAAAATAAAATTTAATATGAAAATAAAACTTTAAAATTATTTAAAAATTTTATAATTGAAATTATGATATTCAACATAATGGTGATTTCATTTGTTTTATAGGTCTCGCAAACCTTCGTGGCACTAAAATGCGCGAAATGTGACGTCAGGGAGGAGAAAGCGAGTGTGGAGAGGATGTTTTTTTGCATTTTTACACCCCTTTCCAATCAGCGAGATTACTAACAGATGGGGTCAATTACAATCACCGGCTGCACCCATTCCGTGGAAGGGGACCGGATGGCTCATCTTGTATTCTGAGGCAGGCCAAAAGACCGCTCCCCTGCTCCACCTGAATCGGTACTACAGGCTGAAAAATGTCTGCGAGAATCTCGGCTTAATCATAGCCTGCCATATGGATGCGTACTCACATAACACCCTTTGGTCCAAGAGAATGAACGAAGCACGAATACAGCAGACCGCACAGGTTTGCCAGGCCTGTGACTATGTCCACCGCATCCGTACCTCGTGCACTGTGTGGCTGAAGCGACCTTGACATTGCCGAGAATGCGACATAACCGCAGCTATCTTCTCCGTCCACAGAGGGATCGAAAACACAAAGAGGCTGAACGGATTTGCTATTACTGTGTGTTCCCCGACGCATACGAACACCTTGTTTAGGCACTAACGCGACGTAAAAACGCCAGCAGCCGGCCGAAAGGTCGGAAAAGTCTAAGTCCTTTCATTACTAAGAACAACCTTTAATATTCGCATCGTCAAGGTGGAACGCACATCGCGCGGACCTTCTCTTCTTGACAAGGGATCGAAAACACAAAGAGGCTGAACGGATTTGCTATTACTGTGTGTTCCCCGACGCATAGGAACACCTTGTTTAGGCACTAACACGACGTAAAAACGCCAGCAGCCGGCCGAAAGGTCGGAAAAGTTGAGTCCTTTCATTACTAAGAACAACCTTTAACTAATATTCGCATCGGCAAGGTGGTCGCGCGGACCTTCTCTTCTTGACAAAGGAGAGAATCTCCCCGCTTCGAGCCCCGATGCAGTCCACTGGCAGTCAATGACTGTGGTGGGCTACCATAGAGACGATATCGACCGACGCCGAGCAATGGCTGGGCTCAGGCGTCTTGCAATGGCCGAATATTGGTAGGGACGACAACACGAGGTTTTATGATTCCCTAGGGAAGCGAACTTCCCCCGGTCTGGGGACGAATCCCCTACAGCCCGAGCCAGACCACCTCGGGTGGGCACTGTTAAGGCTTCTATCCTTCCGCATTCATCCCGTCGGCACGGTACGCCACCTAGGGATTTGGTACCCTTTTAGACGACTCGTATCTCACGCAGGACATACGTCGGGCCGATTCTTAATCCCGGACCCGCAGGGAATCGGAGGGTCGAGTGGCGAACTATAAACCATTACCAGCGAGGGGTGGGTGCAGCCACGGTCTACCAATGCTATAGGAATGCCAGCGAAGGGTGTATCGGAGGGTCGAGTGGCGAACTATAAACCATTACCAGCGAGGGGTGGGTGCAGCCACGGTATACCGATGCTATAGGAATGCCAGCGAAGGGTGTGGGCCGTCCAGTTACTGCAGGACCTGTCTATAGAAAGTCAATGAGGTCCGAGACGAATTATCCGGCTAGGATTTCCCGCGGCAGTGTGGTCATTTTGGTGGGAGGGCTGCAGCCCTGCAGCCCTTATGGGCGAGCCGCCACTGGTGTGGGCCGTCCAGTTACTGCAGGACCTGTCTCTAGAAAGTCAATGAGGTCCGAGACGAATTATCCGGCTAGGATTTCCCGCGGCAGTATGGAGCACATGATAGGCAGGGAGTCAACCAAAGTGACTATGCTAATAAGTGAAGGGCACAGGCGTCCTCTATTCGGCAATGCAACGTTGGCCAGTAGATACCTTGGCAGAGACCAAAGACAACGAGCATTGCCTAGTAGAGGGCGCCATATAAAAATATATACTGTATATGGCTCTCGAATATTTTTTAAACTGTTGTGAGGAATACGTTTGGCTTTTCCGTCTCAAAAGTTTGCCGACCCGATATTGACATTCACATCTAATAACAATTTCATTTTTTTTGTACAATAACTATTTATATATGATTTTATTTTAACACGATATTAATGAATACGTCAAATAATTTTCTTGCATTATCTTCAATTACGGTTTGCTCAACTAGGGCGGTATTATTATTAAAATGATGTTAACTATGCTAATAAGTGAAGGGCACAGGCGTCCTCTATTCGGCAATGCAACGTTGGCCAGTAGATACCTTGGCAGAGACCAAAGACAACGAGCATTGCCTAGTAGAGGGCGCCATATAAAAATATATATATGGCTCTCGAATATTTTTTAAACTGTTGTGAGGAATACGTTTGGCTTTTCCGTCTCAAAAGTTTGCCGACCCGATATTGACATTCACATCTAATAACAATTTCATTTTTTTTGTACAATAACTATTTATATATGATTTTATTTTAACACGATATTAATGAATACGTCAAATAATTTTCTTGCATTAGTTTCGATTACGGTTTGCTCAACTAGGGCGGTATTATTATTAGAATGATGTTAAAATTACATTAGATGGTGATAGATATGTATTTGATAAATCAGATAATACTTCTCACACTAAGATAATGGAATACTGCGGCAAAGAATGTTGCAAATTCATAGATTTAGATCAAAAGCGAAATTTGAGAGAGATTTCGTTGTCGTTTCATGAAATCGGCCTTTACAGAGGCTTACCAGACGTCCGGGATTGGCCCGGACTGTCCTGGATTTCAAATTTTCTTAAGTATCAACATTTTTTATTTAGTTCCATCGACTCTTTTATTGTGTTAAATAGCACTCGCGCGTCGGCCGGATTGGCCGCGTGGAAACGCTTCGACTTTCCACTCTGGAAGACCCGGGTTTGAGTCTCGGATGAGAGTCCCACCCCTTGAAAATATTTATCATGGGGTTCGGGCCCGGCCTGTCGATCCCCGTCCTCCACAATCCGGCTGACCCCTCTGCAGGGGTGGGAAACGGGTCCCACCCCTTGAAAATATTTATCATGGGGTCCCGGCCCGTCGATCCTCGTCCTCCACAATCCGGCTGACCCCTCCGCAGGGGTGGGCAGTCTGTGAAATCTAAATCCATGTCCTCCACAATCCGGCTGACCCCTCCGCAGGGGTGGGCAGCCTGTGGAAGTGCTGACCTCTCCGCAGGGGTGGGCAGCCTGTGGAAGGGCTTGTTTCGCTCACCACATAGTATTCTACCAGAAAGACCCCTCCGCAGGGGTGGGCAGCCTGTGGAAGGGCTTGTTTCGCCCAGCCCCTCCGCAGGGATGGGCAGCCTGTGGAAGGGCTTGTTTCGCCCCGCCTCCGCAGGGGTGGGCAGCCTGTGGAAGGGCTTGTTTCGCCCCGTCTCCGCAGGGGTGGGCAGCCTGTGGAAGGGCTTGTTTCGTCCCGTCACATAGTATTCTACTAGAATGAGGGGTGGGCAGCCTGTGGAAGAGCTTGTTTCGCCCCGCCACTTAGTATTCTCCCTGAATGGAAAGTGGCGTCATCTGTAAACAAAAAAAAATGGCGTCATGTTAAAAAAAAAAATAGCACTCGCACAGAGCGCCATCCCCGCCACTTAGTATTCTCCCTGAATGGAAAGTGGCGTCATCTGTAAACAAAAAAAAAAAATGGCGTCACGTTAAAAAAAAAAAATAGCACTCGCGCAGAGCGCCACAGGCACAAATGTTGCACATACGCAATTGATAAATCAGATGGACAAAAGGAAAACCTGACTGGACTAGACATTTAGCAATGATTATTCGAAACCTGGACCCAGTCACGAATGAAAGTGACAATTTAAAGTTATTGTTATTTGTACATTTTCCTCTTATTTTAATAAAATAATTGAGTAAATATAATAGTTCATCAAATGAAATATCATTAATATTACACTATGGAATTAAGAAGGGGGGAAAGGTCTCCCGTATAAACGTCCTGGATTGTCCAGAAAATTATGCAACCTTTACATTTTTTGAAAAATCTCCCGTTTAAAGCAATTTTATTATTCTGTAGTATTCTCATTTCAAGCTAGATGTTATTCAATATCAATTTAATTAATCCCATTGTATTGTTATTTAGCATATTTATTTTGCAAATATCTACTAGTGGAAATTTATTCACAGTCACCATCCACATTTTAATTTTTCAATCTCAATACTGATGCAAACCGATGAATACTGTGTTACCAAAAGCAAATTCAGTTGCGATCGAATGATACTTCCATTGGTCAACTCGTCAGTATGCCAACCTTTACATTTTTTGAAAAATCTCCCGTTTAAAGCAATTTTATTATTCTGTAGTATTTTCATTTCAAGCTAGATGTTATTCAATATCAATTTAATTTATCCCATTGTATTGTTATTTAGCATATTTATTTTGCAAATATCTACTATGTGGAAATTTATTCACAGTCACCATCCATATTTTAATTTTTCAATCTCAATACTGATGCAAACCGATGAATACTGTTACCAAAAGCAAATTCAGTTGCGATCGAATGATACTGACGAGTTGACGGATGGAAGTATACCGTAATCTATTCTGAGAATGGGTTAATTCCCGGATCCACACCTCAATTTTTCAAGAGTTCGGGCCCACTTTATTAAACCCTTCTTATACCGTAATCTATTCTGAGAATGGGTTAATTCCCGGATCCACACCTCAATTTTTCAAGAAGAGTTCGGGCCCAGTTCATTAAACCCTTCTCATCCATCTGATGGCTGACTACCAGGAATATAGGCGGCCTGTGATGAGAATTGGAATGCTCCCTGCTTAGTAATTGTGGAATCAAAAATAAAAAACATCAGCAAGATGGGTCCTAGATATTTTTGTCAACTTAAAGGGGAAGCAGTTATACGCCAAATGGAACACGACTATTTTTTCATAAATCAGTTCTGTAACGCCAGAGATTTAGATATTGATACACTGATCAGCCAGTAAAACCTGGCCCAGAAATCTACACATTATGAACATTTTTCTAAATAAACCATAATATTGGCCTAAAATGAATCATTTTCAATATTTTGTGTATCCAGTAACAGATGGATGAGTTTTGTACGTGCATATAAGTTAAGAGAATTTTTTCGAAAACATACATTCTAAACACCGCATTATAATTGCAACCGTATATGGTTCAGGAAACTGAGCATTTATTACTTTCCCTAATCATATAAAGGAATATTATGCATTATAACTAGGGATTGTCCATAAACTACGTCATGCTATTTCGAGCACTTTTTATCCTTTAACGCCTCTTCATTTTTCGTCACACCAAGCTGATATGCATTATAACTAGGGATTGTCCATAAACTACGTCATGCTATTTCGAGCACTTTTTAACCTTTAACGCCTCTTCATTTTTCGTCACCAAACTTGACCGCGCCGGCCGTGATGTCACAAATTCGAAGACCCCTCCCCTTCTATTTAGAAAACTGATTTTATGTAAAAAAACAAAAACAAAATTGAAATTACACTTTGTTATATGTATTCTTTAACTTACAAATAAACCTTCAAATCACTGGAAACGTCTTAGAAAGTTTTGCATCAATCTTATTCTCCATTAAGCGTAAAAAATTTTATTTAAAAAAAAATCAGTCAAAAATATAAGACTAACCATTTTTACAGTGTGATGTCACAATTTGCATGACCTCCCCTAAAAGCGTGACATAATTTATGGATGCTCCCATAATGAATGACGACGTAATATGAATCGATCTTCTCAGTGCCACTAAGAATTGCTGAAAACTGAAGCCAACCAACCAGTGCTTTCAACTTAATGTCCAAGTTTCAATTTATTATTACACAACAAATGTAATAATACATTTGTCAAAATTAATTAATTTTGACAAAATGCAGTATTATATAGTCGTAACTAAACAAGTAATTAAGTGATGAGTTGTTGAAGCACCAAGCAATGCACTGAAAATAGCATAATGGCGATAATTTCACGTAATGCAGCCTGTTGAGTTGTATATAATTACTAAACTAATGAATTCGTACAAAACTGATACAATAAAAAAAATTTCACTACAGAAATTAATTTGCATTTAAAACTTTACATATTGAAAGTACGTATTATATGAAAAAATACATGAAAAATTTTAACAGCAGCATTTAAAAATACTATATAATGCCTACCAGTATATATTATAATTAGAAATTATAATTTAAGAATAAATGACGAGAAGTGAGATCAAGTATATCATATACAGCAGTATTTGGTTTAAAAAATAAACTAACTTAAATCCAATCAAAGTATAGTCCTTTGGCTACTGTATATGGTTGTATTTATATTTTCAAATCAAAAACAACCATATACAATATAAAGTGTAATGATATATGAAATTGAGAATATATTTCCATCTGGAATAAAAATCAAATCAAAAACAACCATATACAATATAAAGTGTAATGATATATGAAATTGAGAATATACAGTATTTCCATCTGGAATAAAATATTTTTAAACAATGATTTGAGACCCCATAAAAGAGGATCATATTGGGAAAATTATCAAACGTGTATAAATGGAGAGGTTCCACGAAAAATTTTTAGGATATTTTCATAGAATTTAGAAAGGTTCTATTATTTTTTAAATGAGCTATATTTTTTCAAATGTCTACATCGCTCATTATTAAAAAAATAATAATTTCAAATTACATAATGACAGACCTTCAAAAAATAAATTATGAAGATATTTGCAAAACACATTCTACAAATCAACAAAAAAATATATATAGTTGCAAAATAGCATGAAAAATTGATTTCACATGCTATCGAAGCATGATGAATGATTTTTCAATAATCTACTCCTTAATTTTCGTTACATAAGTAGAACTGAAAATATTTTATGCATATCACACTCAATTAATAATAAACAGATTTTAAAGAAGCCATGCATAACCATTATTAAAAGGATCTGCATAATAAATTAGCAGCATGATTAATATTTTCTGAAATTTTAATTGAAGATTAACATTGTGTAAATTAAAGATTACTAGAAAAATTACTTAATATAATTAGAATTCTATTTTTTGAGAGATTTGATAACTTGAATATGGAGCGGAAAAAAATCACATCAAAATCTTAAAAACAATCACATTTTACAAAAGTGATATTTAGCATTTAATAAATTTTTTGCCAACCAATTAAAATGAATTGTCAAATATATCAGAAATGATTTGGTATGCATGATGAAACATTGATAAGTCTTCATAAGTGATGTTGATCTTCCGATTTATATTTTTTCCTTGTTCATTCAAAATCATTATTTTAATGGTTTTATTTCTGTAAATATTTCTCTTATCATTGTCAAAAATAGTTTAAACTATATGTCATATTCACTGGAGAACATCTAGTCACTAGTTGCGTTGTCTTAACGAAAATATTTTATTAAATCTATTGGAAATTAAAACTATTTTACATAATAATGACAGAAGTCTTTTGTTTTAAACAATTTCCTTCTGAAAAACAAAAAAATTGATAACATTTCCAAAATATTTTTGTTTGCTGTGCAATTTTAAATTTAGAAACCACAAGTAAATTTATTGCTTTTATAATCAATGAATTATAAAATAGTCTTAGACATAGGAGAAAAAATTATACAGGAAATTATTGTTCAAGTCTCAATAGTATTTTCAAATTTTAGTAGACTAATAAGATTATTTGGATATTAAATATTAGAATTAAAATTAAGTCTAAAATAATGACAATATAAGCTGGGTATTATGAAATGAAGAAAAACAAAGTAAATCTTTTTCCCTCTCTCACTGAAGAGATTGATAGAAATGGATGGAACTGTTCCTAGAGGTAGAACAAAAATAATGCAAAGTCAAGTATCTTCACATATTATTCCAAACAATAATTGAAAGCAGCAAATTAAAAGTTAATTGAATTTAAACAAAACTTACATGTATTCCTTTTTAAATACAGAACAAGAAAAAAGATTTAATTGGTAAATAAAAATTTATATTTATAGCACAAATTTTCATATATATGCATTTTACAATAAAAATTTTTAAATGAAAAATAAAATTTTATTTTGAATGATAGTTATATTTGCATTACTTTGGTTCATACTTAAAAGATTAAAGTTGTTTCTCATTTCTTCGATTATGATTTTTCATGCAGAATATTGAATTTAAAGAAATCTCATTAGCACATATATTATAAATTGGTATAGTTAGATTTCAGATTTTATTAAAATTAATCAAGAGTTAACAGTTTCAAATGATTTTTTCTAATTTTCAAAACTGACAACTCTCTCCACATATAAATGCAAAATTTTTCATCATTGATAAAATAAATAAATGTTATATTAACAATAAGTAATATTAAAATTAAGTATAATTCTAAATATCACATCTCAAAAACAAGTTATTCAAAATCGTACATATTAAAACAATATCTTCCCGATTTATTTGAAGAATGCCAAACAATATACTAAATTAAAAGCTAAGGGAATTTGAAATTTTACATCAAAATCTGTCAATGGGATTTGAGGTGGTGAACCAGTTACGAGCTCATCGCAGCCTGATCAGACCTACGAAAGGTTTAAGGTCACAATAGTTTGAGAAATTTGGTAATTTTTTTTTGAAACCGCATTTCATTTATATTATTTACTAAGAGAAACAATTTATAATTTTTTAATTTCAAAAAATTATTTTTGAAATTGGATTCTTAGATATGTCAAAAATTTGAAAGCATTATTTCCCCATTTATAGTAATAGTGTTCAAAGTATTTCTTAAACTCAATATTTTGCAATTCCTAGTTGTGAGATATGAAAAATATCTTGTAAATATATAAATGTATATTATATACATAACACTACAATCACTAATTCACAAATCTGTCTATAAAACAAATGTTTGAACCGTGGGACCATCCTTGATTATTTGATTAGTAATTCAAAACAAAATATTTTTATTATATTACTGTTAATTTACAAAGCTCCAGATATGGGAATATTTCACACACGCACACACAATACTGGTTAGCATTTTAACTTTATTTGAAATACTCTATATATCCACAGTTTTGTAACTAATAGAAAATTAGCAGGATGGAAATAAATATTTTATAAAAAATATTCTGTTCAGTGGAAAAGATCTCTTAAAATTTAGATTTAAAATAATTCTACTATTCTCAAATTGAATTATGCTGCTCCATTTAAAAAAAAAAAAAAAAACATTTAAAATCAGCATAAAGACAGGGAAAATACAAAAATAAATTTTAATTTATTTATTTCTGCATTTTCTCTGCTCTTTGTGCTGATTTTAAATATTTTTTAAAATAATTCTGATCAAAAAGAAATAATGAAGTTAATGTCCAAGCTTCAATTCACAGTTTAAATTCTAAAATGATTCTATTACATCATGAATATTTGTTACTACAAAATTTAAAATTTCTATATTTTATAAGCAAATATTGTATTTGTAATGTACATATATAGAATATCATTTTAATAATTTACAAATTAATGATATAATCCAAAAATATTATTTAAAATATATATTCTTTTTCAGTTATTACTGAAATTACATTAAATATTTATGACAGAAACAAGTATGAATTCAAAAAGTTATGATTCACATTATGAGATGACAATACAAAATCAAAGATGGTATCCAAAAATCAATTGATAGATGATTTTGTAAAATTATAATGAATAGAATTTAATTTTTCAAAATATTCTTTACATATATTTTAGCATTTTTCATTTTATTGCAAGTTTTGTTTTTTAAATACAATTACACTTATTTCAAATTGATCCATGAATTATAAGTATTTAAAATATTATATAAAACTGAATTATGAAAAAACTCATATGTTAGTTTTTTAATGTCGTCATCTAGAGATTTCCCATAATCTGTAATAAAATTAATTTTGAAATTGTAAATTAGTGATTGTAGAGAATATATTAATCAACTTAGAAATCTGAAAGATTCAAAATACAGTACCTGAAACTATTACTATTAAATCCATACAGTAAAAATGTAAAAAAATTTTAATATAAAAAAAACTTTATAAAATTTCTCAAAGTAAACAAAAAGAAATGCATTTGGACTGATTTGGACTTTCAAACTTTTAATCATAGAAACGTGACAAAGTAGAACTTCAATACAACCCACCCTTAGCTCCACATATTGTATATCACCTGGTGTTTATGGTCTGCAGCATTGCTGACACACAACATCACAGTAGAAGTTCCAGATATAGTCTATCCCATATACAGAATATCTATTATTCAGATGTTACAGAGCAGTTTTAATTGGATGAGAACATTCAGATTGTTGACTGGATTTATGAAAAATCCATATTTATTATCTTTATGATCACTGACATTAACTTTTTACTGTTCACGACACACCACAGAGGTGCAATTGTGATAGCATTATCATCAAAACAAACTGAAGACTGATATTTGTATTTCTTGCCATGTGGGAAAAGATCTGTTTGGAGACTTCTTTAAAATTTACTTATTTTATATATTGGCACATTGCAATAAAGATTTTAACACATTCTAACAGAAAACTTCATAATGAGTAAATACATTAGAATCAAAAATTTAAAATTCTATTAAATAAGCATTCAACTCAGAGATCAGGTTGTTCCTTAAACTTGGGTTAATTAACTGTGTAATTAATGATTGATATTTTCATGCATTTAGAGAATATTTAAACTGTGAACTATATAGATAGATATTATAAAGCCAATTCTACTCTGTACTATTTAAATATAAAATTTTCAATTTTGTTATTAATTTTAAGGAACATCCTGTTATAGATTATTCAATTTTAAAATGTTTTTCATTTTTTTGTCAGATTTATGACATTAATTTTCACACAAAATTTCATTTTTTTCATGGAATGTGTTGTAAAGTGGAAGTAATCGATTACCAAATTTTTCTGAAAATTGGTAAAAAAACATTAAATTTAACAATAAAAATGCCAAAACTTTTTACACATGTTCAGGTGCTATCTCTTGCACTAAAACTAAATTTATATTAACACTGAATTAATTCTGATTTATATATTTTAATTAGCTGATTTAAACTCTCTCATTTCTTTGCAACTATTGCAAATCACAAATTTTATTTAATTATTACTCCTTATGTTCTTATATATATTTGAAAGCAAAATGAGTTAAAGCTTCCATCAGGCAATTAATTGTGGGGAGGGAGAATGAGGAGCATCTTAACATTGCACATCCTGAAACTTGCACTCAGCTGATGTGTTTTATCAGTAAAATAGGTTTTTTTATAATGTATGCTCTTAACAAGTGAAGCACCCAAATCTGTTTGCAAATGATGAGCAAGATAAACAAATGACAGCACAATGGCTGGAGTTTGATGCTCCCCTTTCCAAATATTACATATAATGTCAGTGTTAATTGGCATTTTTGCACGTAATAATGGCTTCTTCTCCCACAGCTGCCAAAACTGTTACCTAAAATAGAAAAAATTTGTAAAGTAAATATAATAACATTGCAAAGATAAAAGAATGAATTTTATTAGTAACTTGTTTACATTAACTTTCTCAATCATGGAAATATTATCAAAGTAATTATTTTTCTAAAACTCTATACTAACACAAAATTAGCATAATATTTGGTAGTACTGTTATTAGATCTAATCTAACTTAGATGACAATGATTACTCAATCTTATAAAGTATCTGTTATATCCTAAATTATCTTAAAATTTTATCATTGTTTTTTAAATTTATGGGCCATTAACATTTGTAAAAATTTGTTTTATAAATGGAAATGCTCAGTCATTTCTTATAAAATACATATTTCTTTTATATTTCTTTGCATCTCTCTGCTTATGTACTACTGCAAACCAGTAAATTCAAAACTAGCACAAGACTGCAAAAATTACTTTATTTTATAAACGTTTTCAACCCTCCTTCGAGGTCGTCATCAGATCTAATACAAACTTTACAAGACAAACTTATTGATAAGGTAGATTTTTTATCCTCCCTGTTTATACATGCCCAGTGAAAAAACAGACATACAATACATCCACGTATAACTGCAAACACCTAGCAATGAGGTGTCTAAAAGATGAGGGAGTTGATATTTGACTTGGATTTAAATAACCAAAACACGTAATGGACTTTTAAAAGGTTCTCAACCGATATCTTAAAATTGTCATTCAAAGATTCACATTGTCATCAGGTGACTAGTAGTATTCAAAAGTGAAAAAGAAACTGTTTTATAATCTCATAATTATAAAATGTTATTTTGATATTTTTGTAATAAAAAATAAAAGTAATTACAAGTAAATATTTCCCTTCATTGTAATTTTGTTTAAAAATATTCAGTCCTTCATTTCCTTTTGAATTGTGCATTTGGCCCACACACAATTTGAATTTGAGACCACTGACAAACTACCCAAGGTCAAGATCATCCCAGGTAATGGGACATTTTAGAGTAGCAACAAAAATGCCTTCATTTAGACTTCAGAATGACATTCAAATTTGGGATGATGTCATAGGGACACAAGCATGACATTACTGATGATGCAATAATGTATGACACAATAAAACATTTCTATTGCATGATGTCACAATAATGTAACAGTGAATGACTCACTATGATAAGAAGTCACCACTATGACGATGTCATTGCAATATTATATGCTGGTTAAATCAATTGGTAAAACTGATATGAAAAGCCAAATGGATTACAAATTCTACAATAAATTATATGATGCCATTATGACATAACAAAATGCAATTGTCATGTGACTTCACAATGAAATAAACAATGAAATGATGCTATTACTGCAACAGCATGATAATCACTATCAGCCAGCTGATTCTACTGCTATAATAAATGAATTATATGGCAAAATAGTTTTGTTCAAATCCATAATGTCGCCATAAGATCCCATGATGTCATCCTGACATAACAAATAGATGATATTGCACTAAAGCTATAGACATTCTGCTAATAATCAGAGTAAAGAAGGGAGCGTAAACACTAAGTAGAAATAATACTTTTATTTCACAAAAGAAATGTTTTTGACCATTAACAACTGGTCTACATCAGCTAATGTTATCCGTTACACAGAGAGCCGGGATATTTCTCCAGGTTATTTGTTTACATAGTTTAGAAAAAGCCATTGGTTGGTGACACAGGATACTCCTACAGGTTGTTTGTTTATATAGGTTAGAAAGAGCCATTAGTTAGCATCACATGTTAAATTATTGCCCTGCACATGACAGAGGACCTGTTCCTGTTGCTTACATCCAAAAATATAAAAAAATGTTAAACTATACAAATTATTGGTCAAAAAGCATGCTGCCAATAATGTCATTGTCAGATAATACTTATAACTGATATCAGAATTTTATACTTTAATAGTCAGAAAGAATATATAAATTCAGATGATGATGTATAAATAAATGTTTACCAGTTGTAATTCAATTAGTCTGATGATAAAATATTTCAATAAACATGAGGTTTGAAATAACAAATGAAATCAATGCATTAAATTATTTTCCAATTAAAAAATATTCTTCCTGAGATACAATACAATGAAGATTGCTAAAATGATAAAGTTTCAATAGGTATAAGTCCATAATATCACAGCATTACAAATTTTAATGTTTCCTCCAAATAAATCTTTTTCAAATTGAAGAGTGGAAGAGCAGATCATAACTTCATGAACCTTCTGGAAATTATGTGGATTGTATTAAAGAACTGAATGACTGAAACTGTACAAGAAATCAATGTGAAATAATCAAAACTATATACCATTGACTTCTGTAGGAATTTTTTAATCAATTAAACATGTTAACTACACAAATGCATTGCCCAAATTTCATTACTCTACAATAATTTTTTCTTGGTGTTGGGATTTTTTTTTCCGTCAGTGTATCTAAGCATTTTCTTTCTGATTTGAGGTTATTTTTACATTTTAACCAGAATTTCTATATATAATTCATTATAATTTATTTCACTTTATGAAAAAACTCAGTGGAGGATAAGATTATAAAACATATTTAATGATTAATTAGTAATTAGTAAAAATTAGCAATTTTTAAATACTGATTAAATATAATATTTAAAAATGCTTTAGTCTTACATATTACTGATTACAATTTTTAATATATTTTTTGAATTTTCAACATTTATTTAATATAACTTTTTTACTTACAATAACAGTGTTATCCTCTTTACCAAATTCCTCTCTGATCTTCTGTCCAAGGTCTCCTTCAGGAATTCTCAAATCATCACGAGTATCTCCTTTATCATTCATTAAAGTTGCAAAACCATCATCACTTATATCAATTAACTATCAAAATTATTTAATTTTTAAATTCTTTTTAATTAAAATTTATAAATGCCATAAACATAATTATGAATATTTACCTGAAAATCACAACGGCTTACATTTGGAACATCAATATTGTGGGTAGAAGGGCAGAGATCCTCATATTTTTTATTGGTAAAAATATCCAAGCCTACCAAATGCACCTAAAAATATAAATAAAACAATAGAAAAAGTAAATTTTTGAAAATTAATAATTAGCCTCTGTATAAATTGATTTTTCGAAAGTATGGCAACACTACGTACACTAATACTTGTTGTGTGCTTTTTTAAAAAATCCTTATATAAAATTATAACAACATTTTATTGTACCAGTAATTTTTCAGTAAAATTATAAGTAAATACCATCATTGATAAATAATACATAACAATACTGTATTCAGCAACACTAGCTTGATGAGAATCAGTTATCTATCGTCGTGAGTCTGGCAAATGTGCATCTACTTAAAGTCTACCATTACTGTACCTAGCAATATTCATTTACAGTGTTGATTTTATTTAAAATTTTTAAATCTTTGCCAAGATGTCAAGAAAGAATTTTACACTTTCAAGTAAAATTGCTTTGTTGGATAAAATTAAAAGCCAGCCATTTAATACAAGCCATCGTAGACTCGCTGAAATAAACCAAAATCTACCATAGTGCGTCTTCTACAACAAGAAAATAAACTGCGTGAGTAGGGGGCATTACAGAAAAAAATTCCAGGAACATTCAAAAGAAAGTGTGATGAATTACAGAAAGAAATTCTGGGAACATCCAAAAGAAAGCGTGATGGAAAAGAGAAAGAAATTTCGGGAACATCCAAAAGAAAGCGTGATGGAAAGGATCTAGAACTCAAACAAGCATTAGATCAATGGTTTTCTATAGTTAGCGGACAAGGCGTGAATATCAGTGGCCCAGTGTTGAAGGAGAAGTCAGAGGAGATTGGTAAAAAGCTAATAATTAGGTACCTATTTTAATAAAGCATTAAAATATGGACCTAATTATTATTTTTTACCTATTATTTGCTACGAATTACATATTTTATTTTAGAATTTATTATTACTTGGTTTAATGATGACAGCTGGACCAAAATGGCTTAGTCCCATACGAATTACATATTTTATTTTAGAATTTATTACTACTTCATTTAATTGGGGCCGAATTACATATTTTATTTTAGAATTTATTATTATTTCGTTTAATTGGAGCAGACACTTAATAGGGCCAAAATGGCTTAGTCCCAATATGTCCCAATTATTCAATAAGTGGAATCCACTTATTGAATAATTAAAAGTATTCAATACTTTATATTTTGCTTTATAAATTCATAGATAAATGTATTTGTCACTGCTTTTGGCTATGATGAATATTTTTTATTTATACTTTCTATTAATACAGATTTAATAAACCTGTTAAAATTTTATTGAGATAAATTGAAAAAATAGGGTTTGAAGTTATAATAATTATTAAATAAATTTTATAATAATTATTTAAAGCTTATTAAAAAATTATTACTGTTTAATAGTTATTGTTAAATAACAAATAATTAACACATCATAATCCAAAAGAAAATGATTGAAATTTATTTATGGAATAATCATTATGCCAAAAAATTCTGTTCCATGGATTGTGTATGTTATGAATTATAACAATTCATTGTTATGGAAGTGTATGTTATTTGACCAAAAACAACTGAGTTCCGCTGCTTCTACTGCCACACAATAAATTTACTATATTCACACTGAATAAATAAATTTTATTATAAACCTTATTTTAAATTAGTAAAAGACTTACAACTATAAGAAATCACAACAAGTATAAACAACTGAGTTCCGCTGCTTCTACTGACAAAAGAAATCACAAGTACTTGAACCAGGATAAAAACTAATTTTATTAGATATATATAATATGCACTACATATACTAATAATACAATCTCTTAAAATGTGATATTAGGAAAGTATTTACTTTACAAAATATATTTTGTATTATTAGATCATTCAATAATTTTTCCTTCTATCCTATCAAATATTTTTACATTAGTTTTTTCACTAATGTGTACCTCTTTGAAATCTGGTACTTTTTCAATCTCCAAGAATGTCAGATTCTTGGAGATTGAAATAAGGAAGCTACAATATACTGCAAGGATTCCTATGTTATTATTTAATTCCTCACTGTAATGCAATTAGTTATTTAGAGTAGCAGTCTTGATTTTAAAAGTGAATTTCAATATAATATAATTAATTAGTGATTTTAATAATTGTTTTGAACATTTACAGACTCTAAAATGTAAAAATTTCAATTATGAATAAAGTTTAGCATATGAACTGCATTAAATTACTTAAAACTTAGCAAATGACTAATTTCAAAATAATCTATTTTTATTATAATGTTGTAGCAGATATTGTACAGAAGAAAATCTTGTATACTTCACTAAAATGATATTGATATTAGTATTTTTGTATACAGCTTAATGGATTTTATTATAGTGTTGCTTTATCATGAACATTGTATAAAATGAATGTCTATTCTTTGTGAAAAATTAAAAATTATTATACAATTCAATACTTTAAAATATTGATCTAAAATGATATACCTTAGTATATAATCAATCTGCTGTCAATATTATTCCTATGCTACTTATTGATCAACAAACCAGCTAAGTAAAATAGTCACTTAACTGATTTCTATTTTATTACATATACTGAAAAGATACTGTTTATTCTTTTCATCTATATTACAAACTTTTGATGATGTACCAATTAATTCATTACTGTATAACATTTAATTGGGGATTTTAGTAAAATGTTATATGCTTATGAATTTATTCAAGCTATACAAGGGATTGCTATGCAACTTATTTTTAGTAAAACTTTATTACTTTAAAATTCATAAATCTTCTTATCATTTTGAATTAAGTGTACTAGATCCATTGAATAATTAACTCAAATAATTGTGTTTTCTTAAAATAAAAAATGATTAAAAGTATTTTTTGAATTTTACTAACAAGTTTTATAGTTCATCAGCTTTTTATATTCAATATTCATAAATATATTGAATTGTAAAATCTGTTAAATATAAAAAATTATAAAAAAATGGACTGTAAAATAAATATTAACATTTCAAACACACATTGCTACAAGAATTTGAAATAATAATAAGTATAGAAAAAAATGTTTATTAGTAGCTGATGATATATGAAAAATATGTTCTGTAAAGTAAGCATTAAAATGAATTAAAACTGGATGAATTGGTTTAATAGAAGTAATTTAATAAAATAAAACTTAATTAAAATACTGAACTTTTCATCAGGATCTGTCAAATGATTTAAAAGATAAATTTAAAATTTATGATACTTTTAAATTTAAAATCTTTAATTCTTCTTATTCTCTGAATTAAATCAAAATTTATAAAAGCTTATAAATTTAGAGAATGCCAAATAATTTCAATAAAATTTTAATATTGAATTTCATTGAAATTACTTTTTAAAGTTTTACATTGTTACATAAAAGCATAATAAAACAAATAGAAACTATATGGAATTAGTTCTATGAGCATAATTCCATGATGATGAAAAGATCATCTAATAATAATAATTCTAATATGCTCTGGTTAAATCAAGAAATATGCTCACTTATCGGGACTACATAAAAACATAACTTTAATTAGAATTTGTTTTTATGTGGTACTGATCAGTGAATATATTCCTTGATTTATATGCTGGACCTTGCTTATATTGAATATGCTCTGATTGTTAGGTGAAATATAACAAGTAAGTTTTTAGAGTAATGAACAGCAAGAGATTGAAAAGTATTACATAATATTGTTTCATGCATAGCTTATTTCTCATATAATGTTTGCTAAATGCAATAGGTAATAAAACTTGAAACTATTATTAAGTAATAAACAATTTACTATTTTGATGTTTCATGAAATATTTTTTAAGGAATGATTATTTTATTGGCTTATTAGTATCTTCAGGGTTAAAATAAATTATGGATATTTTGAATCATCAATTTTTTATTTATTTATCTAAAAGTACTCATTTTAAATTTTTTGATATAGATACTACAAGTATCGAGATTTTCTGGGGGCAATATTGAATATTATTGATTCTCTGTAAAAATGTATCAAATAATGTCAAGAATCAATATGTATCAAAATTGTTGTATCCCTACATGCATAAAATTAGAGGTTTTATACTTTGTTCACACTTGCATAATTTCAGAAATTTCTTCAGCAGTTGTATCAGTTCATACTAAAATCATTAATATTTAAGAAGATAACTTTTAGTAGTAAAAATTAACTTATTATAAAACAAATAATGATGATACAAATAATCAACAAACTTCAAATAGTTTTATTCTAAAATGCATATTTTACAAAAGTAATAAAGTTTTACATTATTTATTATAAATAAAAAATTAATTTTTGTTTAATTTAGGGAAAAATGTGTTCTTAAAATGAATTTAGAATTTTAATAGTACTTTCTTTTATATTTTTCTGATGATGACCTTTTAATTTGTAAACAACATTAAGTATTTATATTTTTTTAATATTAATTTATTTTTTCATTTTTTTGAAAAATTATAATTTTTATAATAAATAAATTATAATTTTATTATTTATCATTTTTATTATATGAAATTGTTTTATTTGATAAAGTATTTATCATAAATATTCTTAGGATGTCCTAAATTTATTATCTGAATGAAAAATATATGATATTTATTATGTAATAGAAAAATTGTTTATTATAATTGTTATAATAGCTCGGCAGAGTTATTTTCAAAATAAATATGATTATAAGGTCATTCTATTTATATATTTAGTGATAAATGCTTATTCTTATAATAATCTTCCTTAATAATATACCCGGTTATGTACTAACAATTAGCTAACAAATTTGCATGACTAATCTATACAGCTCCTTGTCTATAGACGATATAAATATATGCCATCAGAAGAGTTATATTTCTCCACCCCATCGACAGTTCCGTCCAACATATAATGCTAATCGTGAAATATGTAATAATTGCAAAGGAACTATATCTGGAGATGATGATGACATTGAATTGTGTGAACGATGTAGTGAAATTATTCCATTAAGAGCAATCCATAGACAAAATAAAGTGACAGATTTCAATATTAGTTCTTCAACATCAAGAAGCTCATCTACATCATCAGATACTCTTCAAGATAGTTTACTTAAAATAAGAAAGCTTCAAAAGTGTGACAATTGCCTATCCAGAGTGTAGGTTAATCACATTATCTTCCCTTGTTTACAAATTAAGTAATAATTATATAAGGGTTTTTGTTCAAAAAGTAATGAGCCATCTTTTCCTTAAGAATAATTTAATAATATAATTATATTTTATTATTAATTAGTCTTTATATACAACATAACTAATAGAGAAAATTAACATATTACAATTCAATATTTTATACATCAAAGAGCATATATATACATATGAAATTTTTCTTATAAAAATTGCATATTTTAAAACTATAAATATCAGTAAATAAGTTTAAACAAAAGAGATTTTGTATTTACCTTTCCACCATGTATATATATAGAAAATCATATTCAAGTATCAGTATATCATTCTCATATTAAAATTCAAATAATCATTAAACATTGTTTTTACCAAAATTATACTATTTCTATAAAATACATCAAATTTAGAGATCATTTTTAATTGATTTAAAATTGAACTGGAATCTTTAGTATTTAATAGTTTTATATTAATTTTTCATTAGTTTTAGGTTAAACTGAAAATAAATATTTTAGAAATATTAAAAATTATATACTGAGTATACTGAAAAAAAATTAATCTACAATATGCAGTCAATAATATTGTTAGCAAATGACAGATAGTGTCATTGATAATCAAGGACAGGATCCTTAGAGCATTACATGTGAAATATTTATAAAAATAATTTTTAAATTTTAATAGGTTATATTAAAGTTTAGGTATTTAGAATTTAAACTCCTAGCTTTTCAATGCTAGGAGTTCAAATTCTAAATACCTAAATTTGAATTTTGAAATATTGAAATTTTTTATTTTATTACTGAACTTTTAAATTACAATAAATATTATATATTTTCAAATTCAATATATGTAAATTTGCTATTTGCAATGAAATATTTAATAACCAATTTTAATATTTATTAGTCAAAATTTGCTTATTTGGAGTTAAGACTATCTGCCTAGATCACTCTTAATTCTAACTTACCACAATCATTATGGGAGATGCACAGAATGACTTAAATATTAGCACTTAAGATATGTGCAAGTTGTCATCTGCTTTCATTTCATTAATCTGTTTATTAAAGAATAAGCATTATATTTATCAATTGAATTGGAAATTACAATTTATTAGCACAATTTGTCCTCAACTTACAATTATTTGACTTATGATATTCTGATTTTACAATGACTCTTACAATATTCCAAACTTTGCTATTTTCATAACATATTGGCTAGAAATACTTTTTTATTTTATTAAAAATGTAGTAAAGTAATTGCTTACCACCTTAGGGATCCAGGTTCAATTCCAGATGATTTTATAGCCTTGAGGATGTGGGATCAAATTCAGATGATTTTATCATCATAAAGGATTCAGTATTCCGTTGTTTATTATTATTATCAAAATTATTACCATTATGTATCATCTATTAAAATTACTGCTTTTCTTTGGCTTATGTCTAAAACTAGAATAAAAGTGCTGAAAAGTGGTATAATTTTATTCTAGTTTTAGATTATGGATCATTTTTGATTTAACGATATTTTCAACTTATGATGACAACATTGTAAGTCAAGGACAACTTTTATATGGAATATTCAGTGTGTGCTGGTAAATTTTTTACAATTGGTTTGCTGAAAAAATATTTATGAATTTACTAAAAATGTTATTGATTAAGCAAAACAAAATACAAAAAAGTAAAACACGAAATTTTCATATAATATAAAATATTCAATATTTTTTATTTCAAATTTCAATTGATTCTCACAGAAGGCTTTCATTGATTTTTGCCAAACTCTTGTGTCCATTAGCTGATTTATAATTGTGATTAACAATCACAAATTGATAGACAGCCAGAAAATGTTGCAACTTATTGAAATAAAACTTGCAAAAACACTGATTTACTTAGTTTTTACATACAAGCTTACCATTCAAATGCTGCTCTACAATCATTTGTTAGTTTACAATTTAACCATCAAGTGGACAGGCCTTTTTCTGGAACATGAGCAGGCAGACAGCATTTGGAATGCATCACTTTGAAAGAAAAATATGAAAAAATATATATAATAATGCTGGCTGGATTGGCTACATGAAATGCTTCTGTCAGCTCTGTAACTAGGGCATGGTGAACGCAGCATTCACAACGGGCGCAGCTTGATTAGGGGTGCAAATTTTTTAATTGATTTCTGTTATTTGCGGGCAAATGACTTTTTCTATAAATGTTTGCTGACATAGTGTTATGTTTTTCTTTCATTTTATTTCTTATGTGGGGCCGGGGTCTCTTTAAATTATAAATTAAATTAAAATTTTTCCTGACACTAGGTGTGACAATTGATCGCACTCACACCAAATGCGAATTATTAGATATTTTTGGCCGAAAAGAACTTAAATTTAGGCGTGTAAATAAGTGGGCTCAGAGTCCAAAGGATTAGAAGCTCATTGGAATAAAAACACACTTTTTATCATAAGAATTAACAATAAAAAAAATTTATTAAACTTAAATTGCATATTTAAGAAAAATTGTACATTTAACAACAAAATTGCTTTTCCTTAGATAGGAACACAGAAAACAATGACATACAGTATATATAAAAGAGAGAAAGCAAAGCTGTCATAGAAACTAGCAAATTCCTAACTTAATCAAAAAAACTTCTATTTAAAAAAAAAGGGGGGATTCTAAGCCTGACCCACAAACATACCTTGAGAGAGAGACTTTTTATCTGTTTTCTTCTTCTTCTTTCAAACTCTTTCTTCTTTAAATTCTTTCTTTTTAATTCAGTTCATTCAAAATCTTAAGCGATAGATGCAGACAAGTGAACACAGCTAAGGCAAGAGTGAAAGTGCTAGTTGGAGACTGTCATCCAGTTGTTTCTCCCTGGGGTCGTCTTCTTGGTCCACCCAATTACATCAGTGGAGAAAGATCATCATGAATTCGTTTTTCACCTTATTTGGTCAGGCTATACCCCGTCTCTTCCACTGGGATTGGCAGGTGGACCCTTCTGACAAGAAAATTTATATTATTATTTTTCCCAGGTTGTTTAGCTTAAAGACATTATAGCTGTCTGCAATTAGATCTTTATTTTTTCTCTCCAGGCATATTTATGGGTGTGTTTGTCAAAGTTTAACATTCTTTATTCTCAAATAAATAAACCACAGCACTACTAGCAAGTATAATAATTTTAATATGGTATAACGTTTTCGAGCCACATTAGGGCTCCTCTTCAGTACCATACATTAACTAAATACAGTTTTCTAGCAGAACATTTCAGAATAAATAATTCATATTCAAATAGAACGTTTTACATTCTAGAATGCTATCTCGAAATTTAAATTTACTAGGACAAGCATATTACACACATAGAGTAGAAATATTAAAAATAACATTATATATATTATATTAAAAGTAATAAAACTATATATAAACACAGAATAAATAACATAGTATATACATATACAACATGAATAAACATTTGAAAAGAGTGGAGCAAACCATGTCCTACAGTGAAAATAAAATAACAAGAAAAACGCAGACATTTCAACCTAAAGGAACACCGTAAAAGCAATAGGCTAGGGGGTTCATAGAATATTATACACACACCACTTCCATGAAGGTGGGAGCTCAACAGGGGTGTTGTCATTAATGATACTGTGCCTGTGCCTGGATCTTCTCCACTCTATTTTGATCGATTCAAGGGTGATCAAGCCTCTAGGATCACGAGTAGGCTTTATCATATCAACATTGTTCCATTGTATGGTAACATCAATCTCATATGCATTGAGTGCAAGGGCAGTGTTGAGTTTACCATTAGAAATGTCCACTTTATGTTCATTTAGCCTCTTAGATAGGTTACGGGTACTACCTATGTAGTGGCGGGTACAACCATCATCATTGAAAAATACAGGGATGGAATACACACCTGCCTTCTCATTCAATGGGATTTTATCTTTCCCATTCCTCAGATTATCAAAAATAGTGCGTCATCTCTTCCATGCTATTCTGCGGTTGCCATGTTTTAAGGTCTTATTCAGAATCTTAAAAAGATTCTCATCATATAGTAAATCTGTAAACGGTCGTGTATCTGGTTGGAGCTGTATAGGGGCCACACTATTTCCTACGTTTAACATAGATTCATAAATCTTTGTCCACAGGCCATTTAGAACGTTAAAGGAGTACTCATGCTTACGACCAGTCTCAATAATAAAATCACATTCCTCAATTTTATTTTGCCATTTAATAATGTGTGTGCATGCCCTATAAAATAAAGACCTAAAGGCCGCCAGCTTATATACCATAGGATCACATGACCAGGAGGGGATTAAAATCAGATAGTAAGTGGGCTTACGATACACTTTAATGATATATTCCCCATATTCAGTACTTATTAATATGTCTAGGAAATGAAAAGAAGTAGAATTTTGTTCAATCTTCAGCTTGAGACCAAGAGAATCATCACTGAGCTTATCTATCAGGGCCTGTTCATTGTGTGCCTCTCTCCAAACAACACATACGTCATCAACATATCTCAGGTAGAGTTTGAGTTCAGATCTAAAGGATGCAAGGACCATTGATTCTTTGTGTCTAACTACAAGCTCAGCCATAATGCCAGCTAAAGGTCCTAGTCTGCAAATAGTAACGGCCTTGAAACATAAAATAAGAATTGTATGTTATCAAGTGGCAGATGTCTCTTATCATAGGTGGAGAGCAGTCCGACTCCGGTAGGTATTTGTATGATAAAACAATATAAAGCATCAGAGCTGCAGGGGCTAACTTAATAGAGGGATATAAAGATTTATAATCTAGTACAGAATAACATTCATTGGGGAATGGTCCTAATTGTAGGAATTTATCAAGAAAGTCCAACGAAGAAGTGACAGTGTAATTATAAGGGTGAAGGTGTGGTGCCACCCATTTCGCAATAGTTTTTTCTAACTCATAGAGCAGGAAAGACACTTTATCTACCATAGACCTTATAGAGATAGGGTCTTTATGGGCTTTAACGTAAGCAAACAATCTAGGTGCATACGGGCAACGTACAGTTTTAACTTTCCATAACTTTGGAAAAGTATTGGACTTAAGGAGAGAAGCTAATTTATTAACAATCCTATCAGTGGGATCACAGTCCAACCTAACAGAATTAGATTGGGCGATAAAACCTGACAGAAGATCATTATATAAGTTACAGTGTAAAAATGAGATTATTTCGGATTTTTACGCTGTAACTTATATAATGATCTTCTGTCATTTTTTTTCTTTGACTTATCATCTCTAGTGCAGACGATCGATTCTTTCACCATCCATTGTCTGGTATAGTCAACAGAAGCTTGTAATTTATGTTGCATTCCATTCATATGGGTGGTAGTTCTATTATAGATAAGGTGCCAACGAATCTTCTCTCTGTAAGTCTCTTCATATTCTCCTAAAAGGTAATCAATACCTGGTGCCAGATCCGGATAGCGTTTTAGAAATGTAAAATGGGGATAGTGTTCAGAATAAAATTTCGGGATAGCGTTTTAGAATGTAAAACGTTCTATTTGAATATGAGTTATTTATTCTGAAATGTTCTGCTGGTGAATTGTATTTAATTAATGTATGGTACTGAAGAAGCCCTAATGTGGCTCGAAAACGTTATACCATATTAAAATTATTATACTTGCTAGTAATGCTGTGGTTTATTTATTCATGAATTTAAGCAAGTAGTTTTCTTTAATATAATATATTCTTTATTCTCTCCTCTAACCTAAGGGTCATTTTAGATTAAATTTTTCCCAATTGAATTCGTTAGTTTTACACTTAAAATTTGATTATTAAATTTAACAATTCAAAGTAATATGTATAACATTGACAAATTAGCATAAAAAAATTTAAAGTGATTGACATAATAAAATATATTTCAGTTACATGTGTATTCATCATTATACAATATTTAAAAATAATCATTATAATAATAATAAGAATTACAAAAATTAAGAAAAATTTAGACAATAATTGAAAGAGTTTAAAGTTGGCTCTGCAGAACAAAGAAGGCAGTTCTAAGAAAGACGAGCTTGTTATCTGGTAATTGGATCTTCAGCTTAGTTTGCTTGCGGTCAAAGTTCTAGCTGTATAAACACGTGTGCACTTATTGTTATCGATGCGGTTTAACAAATTGATGTTTTAAAGTTATAAAAATAAACTGAAGTGTAAAAAAAGAAAGGAATCTTACTTAGTCCAGGCTTCACATTTAGAAGAGGTCAGTGCCGGCACAGATATATGAAGTGCCTTTGTGCAGAAACTGATTTTGCACCCCTGCAATAAATTATTTACTTTTCGAAACTATATTATTATTTTATAATATGAATATGAAGTGCCTTTGTGCAGAAACTGATTTTGCACCCCTGCAATAAATTATTTACTTTTTGAAACTATATTATTATTTTATAATATGATTTTTGTATTAAATATTTATATGCTAGTAGAAAGTTCTTAGAAATCAAAGCACAAGTAACAGTGACTAAAATACATTTTATTCAACTAGTAAAAACGTTTTTAGTATAACCATATACCTTCCTCAGTTACACTCCAGGAGTGTAACGTTTTTACTAGTTGAATAAAATGTACTTTAGTCACTGCTTATAAACCAAATTTTAATCCATTTTACAAATATATAAGGCATTTAAATTTTAAATTGTCTGCTTATAATGTGGTTATTGTTCCAGGTAACATGGGTAAAATCCTTTGCATAATTTTTTCCCACTTCTTACATAAATATAAATAATTCAGCTCAATTTCAAAAGTGTTAAATCCTGATGAATGAGCAAATAAATATACAAATATCCCTTGATTACACTTCCTAATCCTTTTAAATCTTTCTCCAAATTTTACTGCCATTGTAACAGACTTGTATATATATATAAACTTATTAAATTTTTGTGAATTCAGTTTAAAATTTTTTGTGATCTTGTAACATATAGCAAAAATACAGTTTACACTTTACATTGTGCCAAAAATTGAAAAATTTGCTTAGGATTCAGCTTCTTGTTCTTAAAAAGTTACTTCCATGAATTCATACATTAAAATCTGTAAGTATATAAATTTCTGTATTTTATTTAAAAATAGATATTTGTTTAACAAATCAAAAAAGTAGCACATTAATTGCAGCAGTACTTCAGAGATAAGGCGAAGCTGAGTCTTTGAATATAGCTTATGCTTTATGCAGTGTATTTATAATGTTGCTTTGCCCATCATTTAGAAAAAATATTAATTTTATGATTATTTTCAATATTTTAAATGAAAAAAATGGGGAGCAAGTTTGATCTTTGTCACAGGTGCTGCGTACCCTACTTACGGCACTGGCTTCTGTTTTCCATCCTGAAGAATCTGGGATCAATTCTGGGTCCCATTTCTTGGAAAATTTATTCATGGGATCAGGAGGATATGGTCTGTCAATCCCATCCATCACAAACTAGAGGATCTTTTAGCAAGGATGGGCATTTTGTAGAGTCTGTTTCACACTGCTACTTAGAACTCTGCAGAGTAGAAGTGGTATCATCTATTAACAAAAAAAAAAAAAAATCATAGTTCTGCCTAACAATTAGCTTGCAAAATTTGAGAAAATTTAACAAATAACTTGTGTGAGCCAGCTCTAGCACACTACTAGGAATATTGATAAAAATATGAATTGCTGCTCATTACTTGAATATTTACAAATAGAGGTTTATTTGTACTATTCATTGTTAAGGAGTTGGATGGAACTGAATATTTGTTAAAATATAAATAAATATGCAATAAATGATGCTACTAAATGAATGAGATTTAATAGTACAAATTATTTTGTAAATAATTTGCATTGTTAAATCTAATTTATTTTATATCATTATTTATTGCATATTTATTTATATTTCACTAAACACAATAAGTGTCTATAAGCCAAATTAGATATTTGTTATATTACATTGTTAAAGAGGATGAGTATAGGAAATAGAAAAGATAATACAGACAATTTTGCTATGTTTGAATATTTTTCTTTTTATCATTATGATACATAAAAGCTCATAAAAAATTTTTAAAATTTTACTAAACTTAAATATGCAATTTACATGTATGATTAGACATTAAAATTATTATGCAGAATTCATAGAATCAAATTTATAATATATTAATAAAAAAATTTGTTTAATTTTCATTTTAAATATTTGCAATTATTTGTCAATTTTTGCAAATAAATTTGAGATAGAAATCTGATGGCAATAATCAAATTTCATGTAATTAAAGTTAATATTATATTTATTTCATTTGAAAAATGTTCAAAAGATTTTAATTATGAAAATTCTGTTTATTAATAGAACATTTTAAATTTTTAGTTATTTGTTTGGACTCTAAGACAATTATATCTGTAGCAATTTACACATTTAGAATTTGATCTTAATATTTATTTTCCATCAGAAAGTTAATGCATATTTATGGGTAATTTTGCATTTACAAATTTCATATGCCTTATGTTTGAAAGTTTTCATATTGGAATTTTGTAACTGAATATTTGCAACTAATTTACTTAGTATATGAATTTAATATATATTTCATTTTAAACTACTACATTAAAAATTTTTATTTTTGTGTAAGTTAAATCTTACTTAAAGTTTAAATTAATATGATTTAATTATAACAGTTGAAATCTAAAACAATTAAAACTAATATATTAGAATTTTGATTATTTTTATGAATAAACTGGGTTATGCATAAAAGATCAAATCCATAAAATCTGTGTTGTTAAGAAAATGAATTTATAATATGAAGAAATTTTTCTTAAAATTCAGGATTTTTTTTTATTCTATTTTCACCAAGTGAAACATTATTTATGGAGATAGCTTTCTAAGACATTTCATATACTCAAATCTGTTTCTTTTATAAATAATAAATTATAATAATAGTTTATAAAACAAAAATATTAGGAAATAAATCAAT